>JAESUZ010002413.1:0-87525 GCA_017311185.1 Proteles cristata cristata
CCCCTCCCCCCTACATCCATCAGTCCTCAGTTTTTGTCAGCATTCAAGAGTCTCTCATGGTTTGCCTCTCTCCCTTTCCCCCACCATTTCCCCCTTTCTTCTCCCCCATGTTCCTCAGTTAAGTTCCTCCTAATCCTCCTATACGTGCAAACATATGATATTTGTCCTTCTCTGCCTGACTTATTTCGCTCAACATAACACCCTCAAGGTCCATCCATGTTGCTACATGGCCAGATTTCATTGTTTCTCATTGCCATGTAGTATTCCATGGTATAGATAAACCACATCTTCTTGATCCATTCGTCCGTTGATGGACACTTAGGCTCTTTCCATGTTTTGGCTATTGTTGAGAGTGCTGCTATGAACACTGGGGTCCATGTGCTCCTATGCATCAACATTTCTGTATCCCTTGGGTAAATGCCTAGCAGTGCTATTGCTGGGTCATAGGGGAGTTCTATTGTTAGTTTCCTGAGGAACCTCCACACTGTTTTCCAGAGGGGCTGCACCAGTTTGCATTCCCACCAACAGTGTAGGAGGGTGCCCGTTTCTCCACATCCTCGTCAGCATCTCGTGTTCTCTGATTTGCTCATTTTAGCCACTCTGACTGGCGTGAGGTGGTATCTCAGTGTGGTTTTGAATTGTACTACCCTGATTAGGAGGGATGCTGAGCATCGTTTCATGTGTCTGTTGGCCATCTGGATGTCCTCTTTGGAGAAGTGTCTGTTCATATCTTCTGCCCATTTCTTTACTGGGTTGTTTGTTTTTCGGGGGTGGAGTTTGGTGAGTTCCTTACAGATTTTGGATATTAACCCTTTATTTGATATGTCATTTGCAACTGTCTTTTCCCATTCTGTCGGTTGCCTATTAGTTTTGTGGGTTGTTTCCTTTGCTGTGCAGAAGCTTTTGATCTTGACGAGGTCCCAATAATTTATTTTTCCTCTTGATTCCCTTGCTTTTGGGGATGTGTCCAGTTCCTGATACCTTTGATTTCCTTTTGTTGTCTGATGGCTGATGCTAGGACTTCCATCACTATGTGAAACAACAGTGGTGAGAGTGGTCATCCCTGTCGTGTTCCTGATCTCAGGGGGAAAGCTCTCAGTTTTTCCCCATTGAGGATGATGTTAGCTGAAGGCTTCTCATAGATGGCTTTGATGATCTTTAAGTAGGTTCCTTCTATCCCAGCTTTCTCTAGAGTCTTTATTAAGAAGGGATGCTGTATTTTGCCAAATGCTTTTTCTGCATCCATAGACAGGATCATATGGTTTTTCACTTTTCTTTTATTGATGTGATGGATCACATTGATTGATTTGCGAATGTTGAACCAGCCCTGTAACCCAGGAATGAATCGCACTTGATCTTGGTGGATGATTCTTTTTATGTGCTGCTGGATTCGATTTGCAAGGATCTTGTTGAGGATTTTTGCATCCGTATTCATCAAGGATATTGGCCTGTAGTTCTCTTTTTTTGCTGGGTGTCTGTCTAGCTTGGGAATCAGAGTGATGCTGGCTTCAAAAAATGAGTCCGGGAGTTTTCCTTCTATTTCTATTTTTTGGAATAGCTTGAGAAGAATTGTGATTAATTCTGTTTTAAATGTCTGGTAGAATTCCCCAAGGAAGCCATCAGGTCCAGGGCTCTGATTTGTTGGGAGATTTTGGTAACTGATTCGATTTCCTCACTCTTTATGGGTCTGTTCAGGTTTTCTTTTTATTCCCGTGTGAATTTTGGTAGTAAGTGTGTGTTTAGGAATTTATCCATTTCTTCTATATTGTCCAATTTGTTGGCATATAATTTTTCATAGTATTCCCTGATAATTGCTTGTATTTCTGAGGGGTTGGTTGTAACAAGTCCCTTTTCATTCATAATTTTGTCTATTTAGGTGCTCTCTCTTTTCTTTTTGATAAGCCTGGCTAGAGGCTTGTCAATTTTGTTTATTTTTTCAAAAAAACAACTCTTGGTTTCATTGATCTGTTCAATTGTTTTTTGATCTATATGTTATTTATTTCTGCTCTAATTTTTACAATTTCTCTTCTTCCACTAGGTTTAGGGCGTTCTTGTTGCTCTGCCTCTAATGCCTTTAGGTGAGCTGTTAGATTTTGGACTTGTACTTTTTCTAATCTGTTGAAATAGGCCTGGAGAGCAATGTACTTTCCTCGTAGGACTGGCTTTGCCGCATTCCATAGATTTTGAATTGTTGTGTTTTCATTTTCATTTGTTTCCATATATTTTTTAATTTCATCTCTAATTCCCTGATTGGCAATTCTTTAGTAGGGTGTTTTTTAACCTCCATGTTTTTGGAGGTTTTCCAGACTTCTTCCTGTAATTGATTTCAAGTTTCAAAGCATTGTGATCTGACAGTGTGCATGGTATGATCTCCATTACTTTATATTTATTTAGGGATGCTTTATGTCCCAGTATGGGATCTATCTTGGAAAATGTGCCATGCGCACTTGAGAAGAAAGTAAATTCCCTGGCCTCAGGATGTAAGTTCTAAATATATCCGTCAGATCCATCTGGTCCAATGTGTCTTTCAAGTCCATTATTTCTTTAGTGATTTTCTGTCTGGTTGACCTATCCATTGCTGTAAGCGGAGTATTAAGTCCCCTGCTATTAGCACATTCTTATCCATAAGCTTGTTTTGTTTCTGATTAATCGTTTTAGATATTTAGGTGCTCCCATATTCAGTGCGTAGACATTTATGATAGTTCTTCCTGATGGATGGACCCTGTAATTATTATGTAGTGCCTTTCTTCATCTCTTGTGATTGTCTTTAATTTAAAGTCCAGTTTGTCTGATATACATATAGTTACTCCAGCTTTCTTTTGATTTCCTGTAGCATGATAAATATTTCTCCATCCCCTTACTTTTAATCTGAAGGTATCTTCCAGTCTAAAATGAGTTTCTTGTAGACAGTATATAGATGGGTTTTGTTTTTTTATCCGTTCTGCTACCCTATGTCTTTTGTTTGGAGCACTCAGCCCATTTACATTCAGTGTTATTATTGAAATTTGTGGATTTAGAGTCTTTGTATCTTTTGTAGGGTTCATGTTTGTGGTGGTGTCTCTGGTATCTTTGTTCCTTGCAACCTTTCCTTCAGAGCATCCCCCTCAGGATTTCTTGTAGGGCTGGCTTACTGGTGACAAATTCTTTCAATTTCTGTTTACTTGGAAAGGTTTTTATCCTTCCTATTTTGAATGACAGGCTTTCTGGATAGAGGGGTCTTGGCTGCATATTTTTACTGTTAATCACATTGAAGATCTCCTGCCATTCCTTTCTGGCCTGCCATGTTTCAGTAGATAGGTCTGTCACCACTCTGATAGGTTTCCCTTTGTATGTGAGGGCCCTTTTCTCCCTAGCTGCTTTCAAAGTTCTCTCCTTGTCCTTATACTTTGCCATTTTTACTATGATATGCCGTACAGAAGACGATTCAAGTTACGTCTGAGGGGAGTCCTCTGAGCCTCTTGTATTTCCACATTTACTTCCTTCCCCATGTCAGGGAAGTTCTCTGCTATAATTTGTTCCAGGACTCCTTCAGCACCCTTCCCTCTCTCTTCCTCTTCTGGGATTCCTATGATACGGATATTGTTGCGTTTGATCATATCGCTGAGCTCTCGAATTCTTCTTTCCTGTTCCTGGATCAGTTTGTCTCTTTTTTTGTCATCTTCTTGTTTTTCTATAATGGTTCTTCTAAATCACTTATTCTCCTTTCTGCCTCTTCAATCCGTGCATTGGAAGCCTCTAATTTATTATGTATCTCGTTTATCGCATTTTTTAATTCTTCATACCTATTTTTATTTTCCATTCTCTCTGTAGCCATAGTTTCTTTGATGTCCCCTATGTTTTTTTTCTAGCCCAGCTATTAATTTTACCATTATTATTCTAAAATCTTGTTCAGTAATGCTGCTGATATCTGTTTTGAGCAGTTCATTAGCTGTCATTTCTTCTTGGAGTTTCTTTGGAGGAGAACTCTTTCGTTTCGTCATTTTAGTTAGCTTTCCGGCTCTTGTTGGTTTTAAAGACCTGTTATGCTCTCTGCTCCTATGAGCGCTGCTGTATATAAGAAGACTCTTTGACTGTCCAAGCCCCATCCTTTCAGAGTGTTTTTTTATTGGTGTCTCTTGGTCTCTCTTGTTGGGACCTTGGTTATTTTCCTATTCGTAATGATATTTGGGACTCTTCACGTTGTGTACTTTGGCTTGTTTCTTGAGGCAGCCCTGGAAAAGAAAACAGACAGACAAACACACAGGGAGTCGGGGCACGCAAACGCACAGAGTAATTCAACTAACATGCAACCGAGAGGGAAAACGAAATAGTTAAGAGAAAAGATGGAGGAGGGAGGGCAAATAATAGAGAGTATAAAATACATATAAGGGTCAAAATGAGAAAAAAAAGGAAAAAAGAAGAAAGCCGATGGACAAAGAATGGTTTAAAGCATATACTGGATTTCCCAGCTACAGTTAAATAGCCGTGTGTATGCAATGCTGGTTGAAGAGCATAGAGAAAGAGAGAGAAGACAGGGAGGGGTTGAGGCAAAATTGGAAATAGAATGAACAGGCAGAAGGGATAAGAAGCTTTTTTCAAAGATCTAATGGGTAGAATATGGTTGGATAAGTGAGAGAAGGATGCTGGTATTATCCAGAGAGACCATATAGTCTAATTACTCTTGAAAGAACGCAATGAAAATGTCGGTAGGTGTAGAATTTACATCTGCAGAATGGACTAGTTGTGATTGTTTAAGCAAGCCAGTGACCAGAGTTAATCTGGTCAGAGTTCTGGGGAAAAAAGAAAGAAAAAAAGAGGGGGGGAGGGGGGCAGCTCTCCAGCAGGGATGGGCGTGGCGTTATCCAATGCCTCACGTGGGAGTTCTGCCTTGGCGGTTGCGGGGAGGAGAGTGGCGGTGCTCCAGTCCCTTCTTGAACCAAGCGTTGCACCTCGCTTTCGGGCGTGTAAACTCCCCGTGCCTGGGGCGCAGCCAAAGTTGGTTGCACTCTTCAACCTTGGCCAGTCCCAGTCTCCAAATCCCAGTCCGCGCGCCCTCTGAAATTTCCTTAGACACAACTTCCCAGGCAATGCCCTCGGGGCAATTCCAGGCCTCCTGCCAAGCCCTGTGGGTGGCATCAGAATCGCTGCTTCCTTCCCTGGGTGGGGCTGGTGAGCATGGGTGGGAACTTGCCTGCCAGGTGCGCGGATCCCGCTGGAGTGAGGAAAACCAGGTCCCTCTATGCTTGTCACCCGAAACACGAACTGACGGGCAAATCTCCCAGTTTTTAGCTCTTTGCATTCCCTCTAGAGTTCCAGCCAGCCAGGAGCGCGGACGCCCGGCGTCCGCTCGCGGGTCTTCCAGGGGCCCAAGCCCGCTGGGAGGACAACAGTGGCAGGCGCACCGCTTCTCTAGAAGTGCAGCCAGCCAGGAGCCAGCACAAAGAACCAGTCTGTGTGCTCAGCCCCTCCGGGACCAGTTGGCGCGAGGGGACCTGGTGTGCAGGTATTTGGCAAGTACGGTCTTTCTATGCCCCGAGCGGAGATTTTTCTGTTTCAGACTCTCTCTTTTTCCCCTCACTCCCCGCAGAGGGGGATCGCCTCCAACCCTGGAGTCTCTGATCCCGGCCCAATTTTATCTTCCCCAGTTCGCACTCACGTTAGAAGGCTTTCTCAGTGGATTCTGCGTCCGTTTTCTCCCAATCTTTCAGGTTTTGTAAGGTTTCCAGTAGCTTCAGATCTTTTCCGTGTGAGGTATGGGCGCGAGTGCAAGTACGGAGCTCCTTACTTCTCTGCCATCTTGCCCCTCCCCCGTGTTTTTAATTCTTAAACAAAATTGCAAGCCCAAAGATTTGTAGGAACAAAATGGTGAAATAAAATAGAGACAGTTCATTTTCTGAGAAAACTGTCATTACCGAGAGCTGACTTCACCAATGCTGTTTGTGAATTATATGTCCCCCATGTGAGGAGAGCTGATTTACATTCTGCACAAGTTCCTTATCTCATTGTGAATTGGGCCTTTGAGTAGCATTGTATTTGTTCATCTGATTTGTTGAGATCAATAGTGCTTAGTGAAGGACCGCAGAAATTTATGCCCCATTCCGTATGTTAGATGCTTATTCAACCTTTTATAAAAGCACTGGCGACTCAGTTTACTCATCTTCTATAGAGTCACTAAAACTGAGTGAGGAAAAAATATCTTTGTCATATATCATTCCAGGGCAATTATGATTTCTGATGCATATACTCATCCTGATACCCACTATTACAATGATTCTGGGGAGATGCATGTTGACTCATACTACTAGCCATCCCATATACCTTGCACAACCAAATTATATTAAGAAGACTTGCTTAATATATAGGTTCAGTTTTGTTTTGGTGCTCTTGATACTCTTGTTACTTGACTTAACTTTTTGGTTTTTAGATTTGCGCATCACTTTTATTTTTTTCATTTTGTATGGCTAAAAGGCTTATGTTCTTACTAGGTTGAACTTTGATCATTAGTGTCTTTGATCAGTAAGAAGAGATAATTTGATTTACCATCTAATGGTTTATGGTCTGTTTCCCAATTGCTTTTGCTTTTCAACTCCATCCAGAGACTGGAAAATTAGATCATTTTGTTTTTGTTCCCAACAGGAGATACCTAACTGTAACTTGCATATATTGTAAAACTGAGAGAGAGGGTTGCACATTCCTAATGTTGTCCTCTATGTTTTAGTCCCATACTATTCAGAAAATGTTTCATGCAAGTCTTGATAAACTAGCATTCTTAGGAAAGAAGGTTGTGATATGTTGTTTTGAGACCGTGAGATTATGTTTAATTATACATGGGAGATATCATTTATTTATTGAGTTTAGTGCCCCAAGATGTGTTCTACAGAATATTGTTCTTTGGGATTTAAAATAAATCTTTAAAATGAGAAGAAAAGAGAAAGTATGTGTGTTGGCCAATGGGTAGTCAGGGTGATTATGGCAAATAAGATATGGATATGCTGAGTTAAGCAAAGATCAAAAAGTCTATTTACTGCAGAATTTCTCACGAGTTAATTTTCTACTTTTATTGTAAATCTCTAACACGGACTATGGTATGAAATGTTCTCTAACTTATTTAGCCATAGTGTGTGTCTGTATGTGTGTCTGTGTGTGTCTGTGTGTTACATGCCTTTGAATATCTCAAGCACGGTACATAGGTTAGAAAAAGTCGGTATAACTCTACTGTGCATAACACATAGGTGAAACGGGCACAGGGAAAAATTGTTAACATTTTGTTATACACTATGCCTTAAATGCTCACAGAACTTATTAATAAAACTTCCTAATATAGGAAACTGACACTTAAGTGTTCAGGAGGAAGGGGGAAAACCCAACCAAATAGGATTTACTTTAAAAAATACACTGGCAATACCCTTAAATATTGAATATAGGAAAGAATACCTTTAGCTACCATATAAGTAAACAATATATAGATTATATTATACCTACGATTTCATAACATTATAAAGCTACACATGAATAAAGTCTGATTACTCTTAACTAGTAAGAAAGATGTTGCTTTCAGAGCACAGGATCCATTTACAGCAACCTATAATAGACACTGTCCAAGGATTCTCCTTATGTAAACATATTATTTGCTGTGTGAGTTACTTAAAACATTTTAAAGTTATTTAACAATAGAATTAGTTAATCTGAAATTAAATCACAGTGGCTAAATCTGAATACTTAATAGCAGCAATATTAAAAACGTGGGACTGCAATGAAGCTGTGATCATGACAGACCTTTATGTGTAGCATAAAGCCATCTGTGAACCATTAGTGAGAACAGAATAACACCGAAAAAGCCCAGATAGATATATTGCTAGAAATAGTTGCCCAAGTTCTGTAGTTTCAAATTGAAGTCGCAGAGACTCCCATATGGGAAAAGCACTTGTACATATCTCTGTAATGGAGTTCCTCCCATGAATTTTGATTCCATTTTGATGGGTTTGTTGATAGCATGATTCCTGCTGTCACTATGATTTGTGTTTGTTGTAGTTATTTGCTTTTTATTTTTTTTTTAAATGTTTTACTTATTTCTTTGGAGAGAGAGAGAGAGAGACAGCGTGAGCAGGGGAGGGTCAGAGAGAGTGGGAGTCACAGACTGAAACAGGTTCCAGGCTCTGAGCTGGCAGCCAGCACAGAGCCCGACGCGGGGCTCGAACCCGCGAACTGCGAGATCATGACCTAAGCGAAAGTCAGACGCTTAACCGACTAAGCCACCCAGGCGCCCCATAGTAGTTATTTGCTTTTTAATAAAGGATGCTGTTGCATATAAACACTGACATGAAGCTATTTTTTCAGAAATTGCATTCTGTATGTTGCTATAGTCCTTGCAATGTTGTAAAGTAAGTATTTTGCTACCAACAGAGAAAGTAGGATTATGTTTTTAATATATTGATTAGTGTGTTTTTTCATTATAAGAAAGGACCTAATATTTTTATTTTGTACTTGTTTTTCAGTGGTGTAGTCTTTTAAGAAGAAATGGGAAAGTAGGCAATATGATGTTGCTGAAGCATACCTTGATAAAAGAATAGCTAGAGGACTGGGTGGGGTGGAGGGATTCTTATGCACACAGTATAAGGGTATCAGATTCCCCATAGTCCAAGAGTCATGGGAAGAAAACATCCCAAGTCAAAAGGCATCATCTCTCCTAAGGTGAGCTGAGGTAGTGTCTACTGCCATAGCCAAGAGTAGGAGCTAAGCGATCCCAGGCTGAGAAAATAGTCACAGAATAAGAAGCAAGAAGGCATTTTTTTTTTATGTGACTCCTATCTACACACACATACACTCTCTAGTGTCCTTTTATCTAGATGGTTATGATTCTCCCTTATTTTTTGGAAGACTACAGTCGCAAATCTATTTCCACGTGGGTCTTTTTGCGTTTATTAACATAGCTTCATGGAAGTACTTATGATACATAAACACTTGCTTTGGCGCTTTATACTCTACTTGAAAGAAAGTGACTTTCAGCTGTGTATCTGAAGTATATATGGAAACACTAAAGACTTTCTGTACCAAAGGGACACTTAACAAGGCTTCTGAGAAGTGGAACAATCTAAAAGTTAAGGAGCAGTGAGTAGCTATATTTAGTCGGATTTTTGGATAGATAATGGATTGTGAATGAGATAGTAGAAGGCTGGAAATGTCCATTGGGTCCAGCCTCCTCAGAGTTTTGAGTGCCTAAGGAAGACAGTTTCATTATATACGTAAATAAGGTTTTTGAGTTGAGACCCACTGTAACAGGTCAGACATGGAGAAAAAGCCAGCACTGACCAAAGTAATCTTGCCAATTATAGACCCCTTGCCATAGGAAGTTAAAATTTTATCCCTATAAGATAGAGACAGTCATAACTGACTGTAGAGAGAAAAAAATGTGAAGAACATCTGTAGGAAAGCTAGAAGTGTTCACTTGCCTTTCAGGTTTAATGCTTCTGTCCCATATGGGAAACCAGTTTTGCCCTTAGTCAGAAACAGTCTTGCCCTTTGTCATGAGGAGACTCCCTTTGTGAAAGCATGCTAGCAATCTTTTATGAGAATTGAATAATCAATTGATTGGAAGATTATAATTAAATGTGATTTATAAGCAATAGATATTCCTAACAAGAATTTGAAGACATGTAATGGTTTCCTTTTTCTTTTTTTTTTAATATTTACACAGCTTATATAGATTGCATATTCAGTCTGAATAGAAACTAGAATAAGAATTAGCTGTATACATTTCATTACTACATACTGACTATGCATTGTAAGAATGTGTTATCAAAGACTAGACTGACAGTATTCAACCTTACTTAGAAACTGGTTGTTTCTACCTAGTATTTTTACTCCTGCCATTGAGAGACCAGGGACTAGGGTAGTATTTGTGGCTTGAAAGGCAGATCATATAGATTCTCCAAACATAGCCTAATGAGTCTCAGAGATATTATTTTTATCTAGTTTTCAATAGGTTTTGATATTAAAAGGAATCATTTTCAGTGTCCTACTGTCTAAACACTAATGAGTTAGACATGCATATTAGAAATGATTAAAAAAAAAGACTGAGGCAAGGTTGAAAAGAAATAGAATAACCTAGGTCTAAGGCATATACCTTCCTAATTAAATTAAACAGTATTTCATTACTGTGTAACATACTCTGGTCTTTTTTTTTTTTTTATTTCTGAGAAAGAGAGAGACAGCATGAGCAAGGGAGGGTCAGAGAGAAAGAGAGGAAGATACAGAACCTGAAACAGGCTCCAGGCTCTGAGCTAGTTAGTTGTCAGCACAGAGCCCGACCCAGGGCTTGAACCCACAAACCGTGAGACCATGACCTGAGCCAAAGTCGGACACTTAACTGACTGAGCCACCCAGGTGCCTCTAACCTACTCTGGTCTTACAGACTGACCTTGACTCAATTCTGGGTCAGAAGTCTTCCCACACTGTGCTTATTAAGGCCTCTAGTATTTGAAGCGGCAGTGATGCTAGAATCCTCAAATCCTGCCACTTTGATTTCCTTGGTATGCTTCATTTTCCCTTCACTTCTTTACCATCTACAGGTCATATATGTTAAAAAGTGTCTGCTAGCAGAGTTTTACTCAACATTTTCTTTTATCGGTTGCTGGAGGCCCACTCCAACCAGTCCAGAGGACCCTGAAGGATGGATGGTGTTGGTGAGAGAGAGCCCCAAGATTCTTTCTGATCACCAGGCAGGCATCTCTGCCCTGCCGGTTTTGGTGTCTTTATTTATAGGTCAAATGTTAACATGGCATCAGGAAATGGAATTTTTACAATGGATAGTTCTTTGTGATAAGACGCTTTGGAAAGTGTACAGAAACAGGTGTTACAGAAGTATTCTTGCAGAACTACCCCAATTATAGTGAGGTGTTCTTAGTGAAAAACAGGATAACATACACATTTTAATAATGTAAGATTAAGTCATAGGTTAAGTTGTAGATACTCTTATCCATCCTCATCACAGCTGTCAGGGTAAGGGAAGGTGTTTGTGGAATATAGGCCTTAGAGAAGGTACTGCTTATACATCACCAGTTTTCAAAGGTATATGTGGTAACTTATGTTCTGCCCTTATCTATTCCTTCTCTCTAAGTTAGGCTCTTTGTCTCCCAGCAGGACTTAATTCACCAGTTATATTCCTTATGGCACCTGAGAGCCAATCGTGTCTTAAAAGAGTTTAGCTCATTTGGGGCACCTGGTTGGCTCAGTAGGTTGAGCATCCAACTTTGGCTCAGGTCATGATGTCACAATTCATGGGTTTGAGCCCCACATCAGGCTCTGTGCTGACAGCTCAGAGGCTGGAGCCTGATTCACATTCTGTGTCCCCCTCTCTCTCTGCCCCATCCCTGTTAGTGCTCTGTCCCTCTCTGTCTCAAAAATAAATAAAACATTTTAAATTTTTTTAATAAAAAAAAAGTTTAGCTCATTTCCAATACATAGAATAGCCTCTTCGAGTGCATTTACCTTTGTGTCTAATTTTATGATTTCTTGAATAGCTAGGGCATGCGAGACATTTTTGATTAACTGATTTACATGTTGAGCTGTATGAACCTCTTGGACTAATGCAACGGTAGAAACAGAATTGTACACATAAAGATCAATCTTTTATGAGTAAGGGTCACTAGCCTGTTCATAGCTCAAGGAAAAGTATGGAGGAAAACAGGACCTGCCGGAGACACGATGTCTGCTCCCATAATCAAAAGAAGTTCCCACAATAAGTTGCTTCACAAGGTGCAGTCAACATACCAGGGCCAGGATAAGGGGACAAGTCACTCCCAATACCAATCAAGAGGGTACCTTGGGGGTCGGTGCTCAAGCAGAAATAATTGAGTGCAGGTGGATATCGCCGTCATCTGATGGCAAGAGACCTTGCAAACTTGCTTTAACCTCACCAGAAGCTTTCTTGACTAGTGGGCTCAGAATGGCTCCCAACAATCAGTGGCTTGCTCAGCTTTACTTTTTTTAGACCTAGTTTTCATTGATTCATTGTCAAGCCTTAAATAATAATAAAGCACCAACACTACGTTAGGTATATTTTCTGATGCAACATAAGCTTTAATCATGAGGTAACTTTGTCATAGAATAACCCAAAGGAGTTCTTTTGTTTTGTTTTAGAGACAGAGAGAGGAAGTGACCGGCCTAGAGGGGCAGAGGGGGAGAGAGAAAGAAAGAGAGAGAATCTTAAGCAGACTCTATACTCAGCATAGAGTCCAACCCAGGACTCAGTCCCATGACTCTGAGATCTTGAACTGAATCAGATGTTCAACCAACCAGGCCACCCAGGTGCCCCTAACCTAAAAGAACCCTACTTTCCAAAGGGTTTGTTTTTCTCATTTTGCCGTAGAAAATGCTTTATAAATAACATTTCAACAACAGTATTCCTCTGAATCTCCTTAAAGCTGTCAAAATATTTCCCAGCAACTTTTCTTATGGCTACCAAGAAAGTGCTATGTTTAGAAACCAGTCATGGGGCGCCTGAGTGGCTCAGTTGGTTAAGCGTCCAACTTCAGCTCAGGTCATGATCTCACAGTTCGTGGGTTCAAGCCCCGCATTGGGCTCTGTGCTGACAGCGTGGAGCCTGGAGTCTGCTTCAGATTTTGTGTCTCCCTCTCTTTCTGCCCCTCCCCTGCTCATGCTCTGCCTCTCTCTCTGTCTCGCAAAAATAAATAAAATGTTTAAAAAAATAAACCAATCAGTTCTCCACCATTTTCATAGATGACAACATTAACTATCAATAATACAAAACTGCAGATAATCTAAGATTTTATCCTCTTATGAAGGATCTCTTTGAGTCCTTGAGAGATAAAGCTATTTGGTGAAGAAGCTCAGGCAGCAGTTTCAGGGTCCAAGGCATGATGAATTCACAAACCTATTTCTTTTCTGTTAGTTCTAATCTTCATGTAACAAGAAAGTTGCTGGACAAGAAATCATGCCCTTCCTGGAGTAAAAAAGAGAAAAGGAATGAAAAGGAAAAATTCAGGCTGGTGTCCTATTCCTAACGAATGCCAGACAGAAATTTACAGATATCCTCACTATACTGCTTTAACTAGTCTCCTCTTAGATTAACTTAATGATTCACAAGACAAACAAGATTGCCTCATTCTGAATTTGCAGAGGGACAAAACTGCAACCAAAGAATCAGCTTGAATGGGAGTTGAAGAATGGAATAAAGAACGAGCTCAACAGACTGAGCCACCCAGGGGCCCCACAGACCTTTTTTTTTTTTTTTTAATTATAAAGATTGTTAGAAGTTAATAAATGCCATGAGAAAAAGAAAGCAAGGTAGAGAAAGCTTGGAGCATGTTGGTATTTGAGATAGGGTTACCTGGGTGGCTCAGTTGGTTAGGTACCCACCTTCAGCTTGGGTCATGATCTCATGGTTCTGGGTTCGAGTCCCGCATCATGATCTCATGGTTCTGGGTTCGAGCCCCACATCAGGCCCTGTGCTGACAGCTCAGAACATGGAGCCTGTTTCAGATTCTGTGTCTTCCTCTCTCCCTGCCCCACCCCCCCACCCCCGCTCACGCTCTGTCTCTCTTTCTCAAAAAAGAAATAAACATTTTAAAAATTTTTAAGAGGATAGGAAAGCCAGGGAAACCTTTACTATTATGGTGACTTCAAAATAAGAATCTAAAGGAAGGCACTGGGTGTTATGTGGAAACTAATTTGACAATAAACTATTTGTAAAAAAAAAAAAAAGAAAAAGAATCTAAAGGAAGTCATGCAGCTAGTTGGACAAAGAGTATTTCAGGCAAAGGGAAGAATAAGTGCAAAGGCCTTGAGGCAAAAGTATGCCTGGTATGTTCCATGAAAAAGTTCTTTGTGCCTGAAGCAGACTAAATGAGGCTAAAAATAATAGGATATAAGGTCATGAAGACCTGAGTTGTTGGTTTTTGTTTCTGGTTGTTTTTTTTTTTCCCCCCAAGAAAGATAAGCCATTGAAAGGTTCTGAGCAGGGGGGAAAAACATGCTCTGACTTAGGTATTGACAAATCACCCTGACTACCAAGTTAAGAACATACTATAAGCATGATAGGTTAGAAACAAGGATACCAGATAGGACAGTATTACAGTGATCCAAGCTAGAGATAATGGTGGCTAAGACCAGGGTTGTGTTGAAGGTCATGAAAAGTAGTCAAATACCTGGGTATATCATTTTGAACCATATGAAATTGCCAGTATCTGACCATTTTTGATCCCTTTAAAGCATAACTTCTAATGGTTCTTTCTAATCTCTTGAAGGGAGAATGGATAGAATTTTACTCAAATGATAGATGTGTGAGATATGAAGGGAGTCAAGAAAAATTCCTAAGACTTTTGACCTAAGCAACTGATAAAAATAGAATTGCCACTAACTGACATAATGGTGAACTGAAACTTATTAATTTGGTAGTTGTTTGAGATAGTTTTCTGTTCCCAGACACTGAACTTTAATTTCCACCAAGTATTTTGGTGTAATTTATACCAGTGGCTGTATACCAGTGGTCACAAATAGACAGTAAATAATTATGTGCATGATTGATTATAAATCCATCCTCATTGCCATCGATGAGATTTCCTGTTATATTGATTGGTATAGAATCAATATGATAATCTTCATATAATAAGAATAGCTCATTAATTGCATATTTTATATGATATGTTTGGAAATATGTAATTTCAATATTTTTATCATCATGACACTTCTTTCAACTTTTATTGTCTCACTTCATTTTCTTCCTTTTTAGTTTTGTTCTTTCATGACTTCCTGTCACTCTAAATCAGTTAAGATTTAGCTAGACTAACTGTATGTTCATGCATACAATGTGGAAAGATTGTCTTTATGTTCTATGATCAAGTATGGAAAATAGGGCCACGGAGTCAGGATAGAGTAAGGCTTTTCAACTTTGTAAAACTGCTTTCAGGAAACTATAAAGGTAGATATATAATCTGAGTTGAAGAAACTTCCTCCTCACTTACTTGAATGTCTTGCCAGGAGTACTGAATATACCCATAAAAGTGAAAGTAAAATATTTTCTTTTGGTACGTTAAAATAAGAGGCAAATTCACCACAGCAAAACATAATATGATGGAAAATCTATACTGTGGAGTTACATTTAAATCAGACATTAGCAAATATGGATAGCTTTTTGTCAAGAGTGCTGATAATATACTGTTAATAGGAGTGACAGTATTTGTCCTGGACAGTTAAAGATAAGGGTCTACCAGTTTGCATCATGTTCTTTTTTCCTGACTCTGTGTCTTCTATGGGGGCTGATTTCTTCTGCATTTGAATTTATAAGGAAAAAAATAGAAGTGGACTGAACCGGTGGTAGGGAATTTAAAGGAATACTTAAAAGCATCATTCAGTTTGTCCAAATTTAGAAACCATAAAAGCTGTTTGTTCAAGCTACTATTTTCTAGATAATATGTACATAAGTGGTGTCCCAAGTTGTTGAAAGGCAGGCTTCATTTTGTTGCTGAGAAATGTTTCAGTTGAAGAATCCTTATAAAAGAAAACTGATCCACATCTTTCACATTTCCTCCCTTAGACATTCTTGTGGTGTGAAAAGAAGGGATTATGGGGAATAATACTCTACCCTTATTATAGAAACCTCCTTTTTTAATATATAGAAACCTACTTTTAATAGATGGCTGTTGACTGTATACTTAATTGATCATTCTCTTTTATTAGATTCTTATCCTTCTGCTCTCTACCCTTAAAGATCCACTATGAGAGAGAAAACAGATACACAAGTAAAACAAGAAACGTGAGGCATAAAGTGGTATGACAAGGGCTCCTGGGTGGCTTAGTCAGTTAGATGTCTAACTTTGGCTCGATTCTTGATCTCATGGTTCCTGGATTCAAGCTCCACATCGAGGTTCACTGCTGTCAGCACGGAGCCCACCTCAGATCCTCTGCCTCACTTTCTTTCTGCCTCTCTCTCTCTCTCTCAAAAATAAACACTTAAATAATAATAATAATAATAATAATGTGTTATGGAAGATACCTATGTTTGTGTTTTAAATCCTGGGTTTATTGGAAATTAACATGTGAGTACATGTGAATTTTATGGTTTTATGATTCAGTACAATTACTTGTTCAAAGTGTGTTCTGAGGTACCCTAGAGATTTCCCACAAGATGCATCAGAGGTTGCTGATAAGATGGGAACCTTATTTCCCTCCAGTCCCCCCCACTCACACAGAGCAGCTCCATTTTCATCTGTTTTAGAAAATGAGTTTTTGTGTAAGACTGAGAAAAGAAAGCATTTCTTTTATTAAAAAAAAAAATGGTTTTAACCAGTGATTAGTATTAAGAGCATAATCTTTGGAGTAAGAGAAATCTGGGTTGAAATTTCAGTTCTGCCCTTAAATGATGTTCACCTCATTTATCACCATAGCCCCTCTACATGCATCTCTCCATTGTGAGGGTCCTATGAGAAACAGGTGTACAGTGCCTATGGTAGTGGCTAAGCATACATTCCTACTGAATTAGAAGAATGTGGATTCTGTTCAACTCTATTATTTCATGGGTATTATTTTAAAACTTTGGAAAAAGCTTCACATATTTATTGAACTGATGATTATTGTTTTTCATGTCTAATCTGTTTTTCATGTGATTTTTGCCTAAATAACTATATCTGGTATCCACTAAACTAACTGTATTTATATTTGTTTCTGATTCACACAAAACATATAAGCAGTCCAATTACATTTGATTCTGTTGTACTTATCTTCTGTCTTCCTAAATTACATAGAATTTGGAGATCTGGAACACAGAATCCCAGTTTTACCATCACTATGTATCAGATCCTTTAGCCCTTGGGGTGCCCAGTGCCCTCCAGGTGGTTGGCTTAGTACATGAGTAACCTCATCCATTTACCCTGGGGTGTTCTACAAAGAATATCATTTATTATATATACCACAATAGATAGACGGTGTATATAGATGCATAGGGAAGCATACATGATCCTCTTCTTTTTCTTTTTCTCTTGCTCTTTTCCTCTTCCGTTCCTCCTTTTCATACTTTGTAGACTTCAAACCCCCTGATTTATGAAGGACAAAGAAACAAGTAGACTAGGGGTAGGGAGCATAGGCAGTTTGATGAAAGGAGAGAGTCTAGTTCTTTTTACTGTACTTCAAGCCCTATTTAGATAAACTTTATTTACACATTAAGGAAAATAATATTTTTGACAAGTTGACTAGTTTCTCTCTGGTTTTCTATTTGCCTTGAGCAAAATCTACAATAGTCTTGTGTAGATGGGACAAATGTGTTTATGTATTGGGGTCCATGCCAAATGAAAAAGTTAGATGTGCACTATCTTCCATAATAGGAACAGTATGCATTGAAACAGAAAGGTAATAGAAACCAGTGCAGGATGTCTAGACAAGATGAAAAAATAAATTGCCTGGGATATGAATTGCATGATGACTATTATAATGCTCCTGTTATTTTCTGAATTTTCTGAAAATTTAGATGACTTTCTGTTGAGCTTGAACCAGAGAGATTACTGTGTCCATTCTGGGTGCAATCTGTAAGAAATGAAGTAAAGCAGGTGAACACTGAAAATGTTACAATGTCATCATATATTTTACAGCCCAACCACCACTTTTCTGATTACAAAGTAAAATTCTTGAGTCCTGTCTATTGTTTGTCAGTAGTTCTTATTCTTAATTTCTTTAAACTCAAGTAACTTTGTAAGAATGCTTTAAAATAATAGATTCAAAGGCATTTCTTTAATACTATACCTTCTATTTTATAAAGAATACACGGCAAAATTCAGACTTAAAAAATCATTTTCTTTTCCTATGAGTGACTGTTCATTGTTCAGTTGTTTATAAACAAACATAGCTCTTGTGCTTATTATTATCTGACAGTAATTCAAGTTAAATTAGCCAGATGTTAAAATTCATACATTGATCTGGTAGAAGAAGTATCAGTTTTAACACAAGCTACATTGAGCTCTATATTAGAGATAAGAGCCCATTTGTATATTTTTGACTAATAATACCAGAGGGAAAATAACAGAATTATGGGATATTAGACGTTTTATTTGCAAAGGAACATGGTGATGGTACTACTGTTCATAAGCATGAATGTGATTAAAGTGAACCCTAATTATCTGCACCCCTTTTCACTTTAAGAATCAGTGTAACCTGACCTTGTCAGTGATTGTTGTAATTGATCTGCTGTAACTTGATACCATTTTTAATATGTCAAATCATCATCAATATCTTAAACATCATCCACAATTAGAGAAAAGATAGTGGTAAAACTATAGAAACAAAGTTAGATCACGCTTCTCAAATGTATTATTAATAGAATAAAAAATATAGAATGCTTTCTCATAAGGACTCAAACAGAAATGAATTTTCAAGAAACAAGAGTAGCTGAATTTTTTTTTTCCTTTCTGAAGTAAAGACGAGGTTAGAATTGTATTTTGATAGACTCCTCAAAACACTTTTTCTGGACTCTTTAAATATACAATGTTGAGCATAACTACTTTCCATTCATAATCTCAAGAATTTTCTAAAATTGGTAAGTAAACAGGTTATACAGTAAAAAAAAGTGTAGAAATTGATAAAGAATTTGATTGTCCCTGCAGCTATCCCTGATGTTTCTTATCCCATTTCTTCAATAAATAAGAAGTTTCAATCTATGTTCCTTATCCCCCTCCATGGCAAAATAGAGATTTTAGAGTATATCAACATACCTAAAAAGGAACAAATCAAGTTTGAAAAATAATATTCTGTCCTACTCTAATTGGAGAGATTTCATGTTTTTATATGGCATCAGAGCTTTAAGGTATCTCTAATATAAAATTCTCATAATATGTATTTCAGATAAAAATTACTGCTTAGTATAATACTTGGTATGAATAAGCACTCCATTTTAAATCAAATTAGTAATATATATTTAAGGGTTTTTAATTTTTTTTTAATGTTTTATTTATTTCTGAGAGAGAGAGAGACAGCATGAGCAGGGAAGGGTCAGAGAGAGAGGGAGACAGAATCTGAAGCAGTCTCCAGGCTCTGAGCTAGCTGTCAGCACAGAACCTGCCACGGAGCTCGAACCCACGAACTGTGAGACCATGACCTGAGCCGAAGTCGGATGCTTAGCCGACTGAGCCACCCAGGCTCCCCAGTAATATATATTTAAGTTTTAAGTTTTGGGATTTTTTCTTCTGCTGAGAGACACATTGCTTTTTGGTAAAAAAAGCAAATAAGCCTACCTTTTTGTTTTTGGGAGATATTCAGACCATAAATGTTTAAACAGCCTAAGGGACCATATGTTTGAAAGTTACCTCTGGAGTAACCAAACTTCCAGATTTTGCCAAAACACTGAAGAAGTTCCATGGACACGGGACTTCCAGTGCTAAAACTGGGAAAGTCCTGGGCAAACTGGAACAAATTGGTCACTTCACAGTTATTTCTTAAGTTGAGGTTGCATTGGTATATAGATATATCTGAGCTATTAGATAATTTTGTACATTAAAACTTAAGAGTCAAAGGATCCTTCCTTTTATTTGAAATATGTAGCATTATATTCAGTATAGAAGGAGAAAAAGGGTATAAAAATTATTTTCACTAAGGCTATTATCTTTAATTTCAAACAGTATTAGTAGAGATTTTATGACTGACTTATTAAATATTTATAAGTCTACTATGAATGTCAGTTATCCTTTATGACATCATTTATAAGATGACTGAATAAGATTCCACTTTATAAGCTGAACTATTTAGAATAGCATTATATGAGTCTTTAATAGCTGGAGATTGGAAGAAAGAGTGCTAGATGGAGAATATAACCTCTGAATCATGTTATACGCTAGGGAATTAGGATTGTTTGCAGTGATATGGAAATAAACTTAAGGATAAAATATTTAGTAGAACTTCATAATATTTGGGGCACCTGAGAGGCTCAGTTGGTTGAGCATCTGACTCTTGATTCCAGCTCAGGGCATGATCCCTAGGTCGTGGGATAAAGCCCCATGTCAGCTCTATGCTGAGCATGGAGCCTACTTAAGATTCTCTATGTTTCCCTCTGGCCCTCTCCTCTGCTTGCTCTAGCTGTCTTAAAAACAACAACAACTTCAACTTCATAATATGACTTATTTTATATATGTCAGAGATCCAAGGATGCCATGTGAAACAGCATAGCTATGAAGAAAAATCTGAAATAATGCAGGCAGCAATGCTATGAATATTATCATAACCCCTAGCATGCAACAAAACATGATTAATGATCAATAGCATAATTTTCCCCTAAGTTTTCTTTCCTTTTAGAATATTATCATTACAGAATAAGAATATAGGGGCGCCTGGGTGGCTTAGTCGGTTAAGTGTCCGACTTTCACTTAGGTCATGATCTCGCGGTTCATGGGTTCGAGCCCCACGTCGGGCTCTGTGCTGACTGCCAGCTCAGAACCTGGAGCCTGTTTCAGTCTGTGACTCCCTCTCTCTCTGACCCTCCCCTGCTCACGCTGTCTCTCTCTCTCTCTCCTGGAAATAAATAAAACATTTATGCATATATATTTACAAACATTCATGTGTTTTAGATGGCCACTTGTCAGATATTTAAAGTTGCCTTCCAATCTTGATTGAAAATGATACTGGAAATTATTTTTATTTTAGGCATATTCAAACAAATTACATGCTAATTTAGACCTTTAGAAATATATTTGCATGTGCTATAATTTATAAAGACACAATTTTATTAAAGTATTTGGATTCACAAATATTACTGTCAAGTATAGAAAGTGGGGCACCTGGGTGGCTCAGTTGGTTATACATCTGACTCTTGATTTCAGTTCAGGTCATGATCTCATGGTTCTTGGGATAGAGCCCTGAGTCAGGCTCCTCGGTGACAGCCCAGAGCTTGGGATTCTCTCTCTCCCTCTCTCTGCCTCTCTCTCTCTCTCTCAAAATAAATAAACATTTTTTAAAAACCCACAGCAAAATTGAAAATTTAATTGTAACTAAATGTTAATGTATTCATCAAATACAGGTCCCAGTGTTTGTAATGAAAATATGTTGTTTATATTTCTCACTTGGAAAATCCCTTTAGAGATAGTAAAAGCATACTTTAACGACAGGAAATGGTCTACATAGTTTGTGAATTGGAGTCAATGTTTTCCTGAATTTATTATTATAATACATTTTAAATGTATTTGAAATCCTTAATAATATTATTTAGAGCACATTTCTGCAAATTTAAGCATATGATTCTTTGGAGTACAGTACAAAACAAATAAAATGCATTCTGTGAGTTAGAGGGGAAGTTGCACATAGGATATAAAAGGGGCAGTGCCAAAAGGCAAGAAAATGAGTACAGGGACAGGCCATATTTTTTTTAATTACTTCCAAAGGGCATGGGTATATATTTTATAACTGTTCATCTCTGTTTTTATGAAGTGCTAACTCCCTGAAGCACAAAATTACATGATTGTGCCTAAAGGCATGTGGAAAGAAAACATTCGAGATACCTTTGCTGACTCTTAGCCACTGGTTTACTATGTACAATTTTGGAAAGGTTTGGGAGTCCAACTGAATCTACTTATTTTGCATAGTTTTTTAAGAAGAAAAAATCTATTTCAAGTGAAAACCTACAACTCAAAATTTAGTTAGATTACAGATGGTGCTTTGAGATTTTCTTTCTCACCAAAAAATAGGCTGTTAATAGCACAGGTCTTTTTCAACTCTAGTATTTGCTGTAAGCTACAATATATCTTTGCAGAGAGAAATCTTTTAACATTCATTCTCAAGTTTTTCTGTCTTCAAAAAGCAAGCACAGAAAAGAGCGGCTTTATGCAGGCCAAACCTCATTTGCTAACAACCAACTTTAAGAGAAACAATTACCCTTTGGTGCCTCAATATGACTCTGCTTTTAATAAAATATAATACATAGATAATGTTTTATTGGTAATTCAGAGGCTTCTGTGATATTTCCATTTGGGAGGCTTCTTTAATAGTCCTAGCAAGTCTTCAACAGGGGTGATGTGGAACTCATGAGAAGGGGTGCATATTTACTTCTAAATAGAAAGCCATAATAAAAGGATCATACAAATACCTCATGTAGCTAAAAGTCAGATGTACCACTTAATATTTTGAGGTGGCAACTGCGCTGTCATTTCATATAAAATTCCTTTTGTTAACTATAAAAAACAGTGCCTGCCTGTCAGGCTTTGAATGTCCTTCTTTGAACTATAAAAGTAAACAGTACAGAAATCACACACTTCTGGTGTTTTTTAGGATAGATTTGCAAAAAGAAAAAAAAGAGGAGAAGCCCCTTTATGGTTTACTAGAATTAAATAACATCTTGGAAAAGAATGCAGTAGTGATTGGAAAGCCTCATAAGATCAATAAAATAACAAAACATCTCCAGATTCACAGTAGGTATAATAAACTAGTCAAATAATAAATTTTTAAAATCTGTCTTTTACAGGCTTTCTTTTTTTTTTTTTTGCTTTTCACCTCATATTTTTAATGATGGCATCTCAGCGTTTATTCTTGTTATTTTTCTGCCTAATGTAACAGATATATTTTGATGGTATGTACTCAAACACGAAGGTTTGAATTATCTGGAAGAATCTACATACAGCACATTATAAAAGGCCGGTGTGTAGCTTAAGATTCCAAATATCGATAACCAGAAGAAAACATCAATGATCAGCTCCTTCCGTATTCTCTCTTCAGGCAGTGATGACTTTAAACCATTTATGTGAGACTGCTGGAACACTCTAAAAGTAAATTGTTTTGCTTAAACACATATTGCTCACCTAAGAGTTTAAAGATAGTGATCCTAGTGTTGATTGCTATCTGTGCATGTGGCCTTGAATGAAGAGGTAAATGGACGAACTACACTATTCACTTTCATGCCTGTGAACAGTAACCAGAGTATTCTGTAACCAATGATATTTGTTCTTAGTAAGAGCAACTTTGCTTCATAGGGAAATAATGTACTTGATAGCATTGCTCAAGGAGAGAAAATGCATATACACATCTTCAGAAATATAGGATTATTTGGTCAGAATTACTTTTAATGGTCACACTGAATACTAGGAATGGATCGTCAATACAAAGAGCAGGAAGGACATTGCACAGCAGTGGCTGGTCCAGTTTTAGACAAGAGTCAGACTTGTATTGCTTAGATTTTCTTCCTAATGTTACTTTAGGTATTTTAGGTGTGGTGCCTGGCTTTCAATTTCTTGTTAAATACTCATTTTTATTTTTTTGTTGATTTATTGTTGAGAGAAAGAGTATGGACACGAGAGGGGCAGAGAGAGAGAGGAACACAGAATCTGAAGCAGGCTCCAGGATCTGAGCTATCAGCCCAGAGCCTGATGCGGGGCTCAAACCCACAAACCGCGAGATCATGACCTGAGCCAAAGTCGGACACTTAACCACTAAGCCACCCAGGTGATCCTCTTGTTAAATATTTCTTAATACCTACTTCTAGGGGGCCCCATTTTAATATGATCTTTATTTGATCTAAGTCATTGTTTGCATTGTTTCTGTTACTTTAGTTGAAGGGAAGTTAATTATTGTGCTTTTTGGAGTTGAAAGCCTGTGAATTCAGATACACATTAGATAGAAGTCTGAAAACAAAACATTCATTTTTAAATATGGTCAAATATAAATTGATAGCAACTACCATCTATAGAAAACTTTTCATAAAATTTATTGACTCGAGGAATAAAAGTATGTCGTTGTATATACCAACCTTTATGCATTATCCAATAAAATGGCATTTCAAAAGATTCACTGTGAGTAGCATATAGAATACTTCATAAATACTGATTAGATTTAATAATGTCTGTATCAGTGTTTGGGAACATGTACAAAGAAATGTGACAGCCATGTATTATTAACATCAAAATAACTCAGAAGAAAAGCTCCTAATTAAAGCAGAACTGATTCAGAAACTTAATAAAATTGCAGCCAGAAATTACCACCTACCCACCTGCCCAGGACTTGGGACTTTCTTTTATGCATACAAAACAGACTTGCTTCTTAAGGCTGCTAGGTGGCTGCTATGAAAATTATAATGGGCTGTGACAAAACCATTTTCAGCTTGTCCAGAACAACACAAAACCTAGTCTCAGAAGGACAGCGTTGCTGTGCAGTTAAGCTTTCAGCCAAATAGCATCAAAGGAAAGCAAAGTATGGTCTGCAGTTATGCTGAGCTCCACTCAGTGACTCTCTGTGATTGATTAATATCCTCCTACTTGGCAAATGCACATATATTAAACTTAGCATCACAGTAGCAAAAATTCACTCATGGCCTGCCATGGTAATTGATGCACACCTGTCCTGGGGAGCAATGTATGTAGTGCTTTTGTGTTTTCATAATAGGAGTCTCTGCAGTTTTTTAAGTAGGTTATTTCTAGAACAGGAGAAGGAAGTTGTTTTACTGGACAGTTTGAAAATCTGGTATAGAACAATTCCCCACCACTCCTAAACTGAATAGTTATAGTATAATTAATTTCTATACCTGCATTCTGAAATGTAAGAATGTTCAACAAACTTTATTTTTATGGACAAGTATCTGCAGGCTTAGGAAAGTTCTTTGTCATGTATTTAACCCCTTTTCAAGATTGACACTTCCCTAATACTTACATTGCCTTTTTAACATTTTCCATACCCTTTCCTAATAAGCCATATAAGTCATTCCTTCTTAATTCATCTAAAAGCAAAGATGCCACTCTGGAAGCAATTGCTGTTCTCCCCTGTTGTTAGCTTTGAGACGTGTTTTCTTGCTTTGTAATAATATCAAAACATATAGGTATGCAGTATTTTGGGATATAGTTTAATTGCATTATTATTTTGCTTGAAAAATACATTGTTATCTCCTTAACTATTGGGTTATAATTTTCTCTAGATCTAGCATCTGTCATTGCTCTTGTCTAGTTTATGTATCTCAGTTTCAGTCCATTCTAAATAAAATGTCATTTTTATTTGCTGAAAGTCCTATGTCAGTGGTAAATATACAAACATTTAAATTCTTTTCCACATGTTCTTTTTAGATACTTATCCTTATTTTCTACTTCTTTTTTATTGTGACTGGGAAAAATAATTTATAAACTGAATAATATTAAATTATATAAATATTCTATTTGATTCATAAAATGAGCTGAAGATTCTTCTCATATATATTAGACTACCCATATTCATTATTTTTTCAAGTACATTAGTATTTTTATTGAAATTATTTTTTTATTCACTAATGAATATTAGGAAGCACTATAAACACTATATATCATTAAAGTTATTTATTCATATATTAAATATTTTCCAAGATGTAGTACTATATAAACATATTCTTTCTATCCCCTTGTTCTATGAAAAAATGTCTTTAAGGCACCATGATAAAAATGATAATGTATTTATAGAGACAGGATACATCAAATGCAATAAGAAAGAATCATATTAGACATTCCATTTGCTTACTCAATATGGTGTCTCTTATGCCAGGGTGTCCATCCTTACAGAACTTATTGAGTATGTTTCACCCACACTGCAATCTGATTTTCTTTTCTCTACCATCTGCTGTTCAGTTAATATATGTTTGGATGTGTGTTTTATGCAAAATACCTAACAGCCTAACATTTTGGCACACTTTGCTCTTCTGTGTTAACAATGCCTGGGCATTTGTGGATCAAAGACATATATTTTGTTTTTACATATGAGTGAAAATCACTCCCCTCAACTACAGATTCCACTAAAATGAGAATACATGAAGATACTTAAAGAGAAACTCACAATCAAAAAAAAAAAAAAAGAAAGAAACAACATGGGGCACCTGGGTGGCTCAGTCAGCAGAGTGTCCGACTCAGTTTCAGCTACGGTCATGATCTCACAGTTTGTGAGTTGAAGCCCCACATCAGGCTTTGTGCTAATGGTGTAGAGCCTGCTTGGGATTCTCTCTGTCCCTCTCTCTCTGCCCCTCCCACACACTCTCAAAATAAATAAACTTAAATTTTTTCTTAATGTAAATCTTGTATCAGAGTGATTTGAGTATTCATATACAATAGAAGCATACATATTAACAATTAGAGTATTTTGTTTTGAGACTCTCATTAAAGTGAGCACTAAAATATATAACCTAGTCTATCACTTATTTGGAGCTTATCTCTGTACATAAATTTCCTTAGACCATCCAATGACTACTTTCAATTTTCTCAGGCAGCATCATGTCTCCAGGGCACTGGGGAGTTACAAAGGGGAGAGCACACAAGACGAAACCAGCCACGTTCTCTACTTATGGTCAGCTTAATCATAGAAAATTCTTATTGTTGCTATAGCTCTAACTCCATTGTTGTTCCCTGGGTAACTCTGCCTAATACTTAGAAGACTTCTCTTAGGATTGTCACAAGTAGCCCTACAATGTAAATCTCAAAGTCTGTCTAGACACAACACTGGCATTTTTTCTGTCCTCCCTTCATTTCTACACACACACACACACACACACACATACACACACACACACACACACACACACACACACACACACACTTCCTCTGGGCTCCTAAGCATAGTGTGTATATAATAAGTTGCCAGGGGAAAAAGAGAAACTCACTGACTCATCTACCTTGACTTGGCACAGAACCCTGAGACTACTCAGATACATATGTAAAAATTTGGATTCATTCTGACTGTCTGTGTGTATGTGTATAGAGTTAGTGACCTAAATGGAAGTTTGCCTTATTATTGTGGTGAGAAATACCTAAAATCTACCCTCTTAAAATGTTTAGTATACAGTACAGCATTCTTAACTGTAATGTAAGTACAATGTGTACCACAGATATCTAGAACTTTTTCATCTTGCACGACTGAAACTCTATATCCATTGAATAGCAATTCCCAGGGCTCATGGGTGGTTCAGTCAGTTAAGAATCAGATTCTTAGTTTCAGCTCAGGTCATGATCTGTGGTTCATGAGTTCAAGCCCCATGTTGGGCTCTGCGCTGTCAGTGCAGAGCCTGCTTGGGAGTCTCTCTCTGTCCCTCTCTCTCTGCTCCTCTCCTGTTTGTGTGCTCTCTTTCGAAATAAATTAACTTAAAAAAAAGAATAGCAACTCCCCATTTTCCCCTTACCCCATCTCCTTAAACCATCATTATACTTTCTGCTTCTATGATTTTGACTATTTTGGATAACTCAGATAAGTGGTATCATTCATTATTTGTCCTTCTGTCTGGCTTATTTCACTTAGTGTAATGTCCTCCATGTACATCTATTTTGTAGCATATAACATATAACATTTTTCTTCTTGTGTATGATTGAATAATATCCTGGTGTAGATATATATGCCACATTTTCTTTATTCATCCATCAGTGGACATTTAGATTGTTTCCACCTCTTGGCTGTTGTGAATAATGCTGTAATGAACATGGGAGTACAAAAGTTCTCTTTGAGATCCTGCCTTTTTCTTTTTTTAGTCCAAGTCTGACTTTGAATAACACATTGACTTTGAAACATATCTGATTCCTAAGATCATGTAATTTTTTGAGATGTCAGAAATACCTACAAACAGCAAACACATTAAAGATAGATTTGCAGACCTAGTTTATATCCATGTCACAGACTGAGCACTGCTGAAGCTATTCTGTTATTGTTTGTTTTCCTCAAGCAGAAAAATTTCATAGGGCACATTTTTGTCTTTCCAACAAAGGAACAAAAAAAGGAATGTGTTGTTGAGACATAATGCCACAGTATTTGAATAGCTTCTTCCACATAAAACATCTAAAAATGTCTTTCAGAATTACATAATGCAATTTCGTATTTAAGACATACATTAAATTAATACAAGAAAAAGCACAGCACAGTGATACAGTAAAATCAATAAATTCTTATATACATATATACACACATATATATAAGGGTACATATATACACATACACATAAGTGAATGCATACATATTAGAAAATCTTAAAAATTAGATGGAGAGTTGCTAAAAAGCACAAGATATATGGTGCAAAACATATCTTTGTCAGAAAAAATTCTAGCAGGAATAAAATTTTCCTAATGGATATTCTGGCCCAGGGTCACCCCAGAATAGCAATCACCATATTGACTAAACTCAAGGAAATATTTTGAAAAGTTTTGCTTCCAATACTAAGGTATAAGATTAATGCTCTTTCTATCCTGAAATGCATTTGTTTTCAACCTTGCAAAAAGTTGTATTAAATGAGGAAAGGATTATGATTAGGGTTAGGAATGCATGATCGTCTAAAGACAGTTTTATGGGGGTGCCTGGGTGGCTCATTCGGTTAAGCATCAGACTTTGGCTCAAGTCATAATCTCATGGTTTGTGGGTTTGAGCCCTGTGTCGGGCTCTGTACTGACAGCTCAGAGCCTGGAGCCTGCTTCCAATTCTGTATCTCCCTCTCTCTCTGACCTTCCCCTGCTCTCTCTCTCTCAGAAATAAATAAACCTTTGAAAACAATGAATTTTTATAAGGTGATGACAAGAATGGATTCTGATAGATGAACATAGCTCTTCAAAGCTCAGAGTACTGGGAGTTGCAAGTTTAATGTCAGGGGTGACAAACAGCCAAGACTGTAAACAAGTAAGAGTCTTCAATGAGCAGTCATGTTAGAAATACAAAGTGTGTTTCAATGCCATTTTTTTACATTAGAATAACATGTCTGTCTTTGAGATAGTTTCTTGTATGTTAAATTTAGGATGAGGTTGCCTTGTACTTACTAGGTCCTTAGCTTTGTTTTAGAAATCATAGAACATACAAAAGATGGGGAAAATTTACTTTTACTATAATTTGCCTTCAATCTACAATAAGAAGACTTCCTATAAAACATAAAACTAGCTTAAATAATATGCTCAAGTATTTCCATTAAAGAAATCAAAGTATTCACCTTTTCTCAAGATATTAGTACTTCCTTTTTACCTGAATGCTTACAGAATCTAACATTTTACAACCGGGAGTAACTTTATAGAATTTCTACTCTAATCCTACAGATTTCCCTGCCATGCAAAAAAAGGAGAAATTAAATCTCTGCCTCAGTTCATAGGCCTTTCAAATATACAGAGTTGGCTCTTACCTTCATGAGTAAATTTGGTTTGGGAGACTTTTTCCTTTTTTGCTACTTTATTACCTCATTGGTGATTTAAGTTAAGGAAAAATAAGCAAGAAATGATAAAGCATTATTAGCTGATTTTTGAAACTACAACTTGGATTGAAAATGCATTATTAGAAACCATCTACAACTGAATACAAGAATCTCCAAACCTGAAATGGAGCATTTAAAACAAATGTATGAAAAACAAAATGCCCAAGGAATTCAGAGAACTTTTTCCAATGAGCAATCAATCCCAAATACCTAGACATTTATTCCAAAGTAGCAGATGTAGCAGAAGTACCTCATGTAGTAAAAATTTTTAAATAAAAAAACACAAAGTGTACAGTAATGATGAGAAACAGTGATTCTCAGGTACTTGGCAGCACCATTTCTTACTAATTTCATAATGATATGCAGTTCTTCTTGAGCCTTTAATATTATTTGTTAAAGTCCTTTATACCCTAACTCTGCCACTAACCAAAACAATAAAATTCAATTCCCCAGGGACATACTCTTTGGAAAATTCATACTGACTACATATTTTGCACTGTTGACATTTGTAGTTAAATGACCTTTCATGATTTTTGGAAACTGTTACCACAGACTACAGGATCCGATATTTTGCTCTCTTAGCTAAAGTTTTAATTCCAGACTGTTCTATATTTTAAAGAAAGGTATCAGGGTCAAATATATTCAGAGTAAGGGTATGTTCATTTAATCAACAAGAGTATTAAGGGAGCAGGTTTAAGTTACAGTCCTGATGTAGATCTGATTGGATGAGAGAAAGTCTCTGTTCTATTTTCCTTGGCTTTACAGGTTTCACTGTTGCCATAGAAGCTGCTCTCTCAGTTACCAAGGAGCCCACATACTTCCATCTGCCTGTTAGATATTGCCATCCCCATGTTTCATAGATATCTCATACTCAGTGTATTCAAATTAGTCAGTGTTCTCCGTCCTGCCTCCCACCCCATGTTCCTATTCTTGTCTCACAAGTTCTGTTATAAAACAAGTATACACAAAACATATGCTGGTTCATGTGGGCTAGAAAACTCAAGTGGCATTCTCAATACTTCCCCCTCTCTAACCACTAATATGTAGTCAGTCACCATCTCCCATGAATGCTACCTTTTCCATATTTCTTATATCCATCCTTTGCTTTCTATTCACAGTGCTGTTCTGTTAGTTTCCTAGGTGGTCTCCCATGGTTCATTGTGTCATCTTCCAAGCCATCCTTCCCACTGTTACCAGTTAAGTTCTTACAGTTAAGATTATATTACTCCTTTATATAAAAACCACTTATTACTTGCCTACAAAGAAAACTTGGGAACCTTAATACGCATTCAGTACCTTTCCAGGTGTAGGGAAGGAAAGACCCTCTGTGTTTCTAGATTTGATAGCTGGTCTATGAAATAAACTGATAGTATATGAAGAGGAAAAAAGGTATACAAATTTATTAATGTTTAATATGTACACAGGGATATCACAGGGGAAAGAAGTGAATACCTAATTAAGTGGTGAGATTTGACAGTTTATATGCCATCTTAATAGGCTAAGGGGAGAGATGATGTAGGTTACTTAGAGGACAAGACTTTTAGGAAAGATGAATGGAAGTTTAGCGGATTAGATGGAAGATATGATAGTATGTAACAAAGTTAGTCTGGGTCAGGTGTCAACTTCTAGTCCTCTCTTCTCTGATAAGTATCAATCTTCCTTGGTTGATGAAACTTCCAGGGAGATTGAGCTCCTTTTAGAGGATCTGTCTTTAAGCGGATAAGGGGAGTTCAGAGAAAGCCTCTCCTTACATTTGCTGTTTTTCCAAATGCCTTCAACTCAAAATTAATCATGTCAAAGAAATATGTTTTAGGTGGGCTACTCTGCCCCCATCAAAGGCTTATCTTCCTCTACATCTCCCTGCATATTCAAACTATGTTATCCTAGAATAGTCAGAGTTCCTTGGTAACTCCAGATGCATTATACCTTTGCTGATGCTAGTCTCATTGCCTGAGATGTCTACTCTTTGGACTGAGAAATCCTTGCCATACCTTGATATGGAATCAAAAGTTACAACCTTCTGACACCATTCCTAATAATCAGAATCACTTCTTTCTGTGCATTTCCACATCTTTCTTGATTTCCCTTGCAGAGCTTAGTTTATATAATCATGTATTTCTATCTTATTTTTTAACAGAAGAATAAGTATAACATGCTATTTAAACACATAGTTTTGTGTTATGGGAGAATGGGGAAAGATACCCCGATTCAAATCCTGAATCCACCACTTACTACTGAAATGGCTTACTCTTGAGAAAGTCAATTGATCTCCCAGAGGCAAATTTCATCATGTGTAAAATGGAATTAGTAATAGCATATATGCATCATAGGGCCATTGGGAGGGTTAAATATGACAAAGCTTATGAAGCGTTTACCTCAATGCCTGTTTCATTGTGGAGTTCAATAAACATTACTTTCTGCTATTGCTGCTCTGCTATTATTTATCTGTCTCTAAACACTAGTTTATAAATTCAATGAGGATTAGAAACCGTATCTTATCACTTTACTCTCTTTTTTTTTCTACATAATCTCGCCTGGTTTTGTATACAGTGTTGCTACATGATAAATGATGCTGAAAACTGAATGTGAGGTAAAGCTGGAGGTAGGACTTGATCTAATTAATGCCTGTGTGTGCATGCTATGAATATTAAATAATACATTCCAAAATATACACGTCAATATTAAATTTGTATAATTATAACTCTTATGTTACTCTAAATGCAACTGTTTATATGCCAATCTGCATAGTTATATATTGCCTTACACCTGCTATTTTTTATCTCCCTTTGATTCTATGTAGCACTCTTTTTTTTCTATCTAGCACTCTTAATAATTTATCAAATATGCTTTAATTGAATATTTATATAACATATATTCTTACCAGTAGTTAGCAACTAGCAAGTAGACTTACTATTATCTGGCTAATATTATATATTAATTAATCCTAGGTTTTTCTTGTTTTTGTTATTGTTGTTAGTGGTGTGTGTGTGTGTGTGTGTGTGTGTGTGTGTGTGCTTGTGTGTGTGTGTGAATTTAGCTAGCATTTCTTATGCCCTGGAGCAAAAGAAAACTGATCCTATCAGTTCTTTGTTTAAAACTCAACAATGACTTATAATTTTCTTAGGAAAATAAATCAAGATGCTAAGAGACCTGTAGAATCTGGCACCTGCATGACTCAGGAGACTTCTCCCTCCTGTCTCATACTTACTCCATAGGCTCTCACCTTCCGAGACTTTTTCTTCTTCTTCATGTTCCTGGAATATTTAATATCTTTCAGAGCTTTCACATACCTTACCCCTGTGTTCCTTCTCATGGCTCTTCCCCATCAGGTCTCAGTTTTAATTTTTCATCCTTCAAGAGGCATCACCAAACTCTGGTCTACCCAACACCCCCCAAGTCTAAAGTCTCCCAAATATACATACTTTAACAGCCTATGCTTTGCAATCACATTTTTCAATTTGTAATCTTTAAATGTTTTTTTAAATTTTCTTGGTTTAATGTAGGTATTTCCACTAAACCATAATATCTATGAAAGCTGTGACCAGTGACCTTTTGTGAATATTTACTACTATATACTCAGCACCTAGAAAATACTTGGCACATCGTAGGCACTTAATAAATATATTTGAATAAATGAATTAAAAAATCATTCTGTTGATTGTATAAGAATGCAAAGATAGCCTTCAAAGGAAGTGTATAAAGAAATCTACACAAAAGGCAAAAGGAAGTGAATAATAAAGGGGGTAGAGAAAAGGAGTTATGAGGGTGCCTCTTACCTTTGTCATAAGCGTCACATTTGTGGCTTTAACTGGAAGCTAATTTAAAAACATTTTCTTTATCCCCAGCTGACTCAGGCCATCTGGAAAAGTATAGTATTTATGTTACCTCTATATGTTAAAAACTCAGAATCTTAGGGGCATGTGGGTGGCTCAGTTGATGAAGCATCTGACTTGCTCAGGTCATAATCTCATGGTTCATGGATTTAAGCCCCATGTCAGGCTCTGTGCTGACAGCTCAAATCCTGGAGCCTGCTTGGAATTTTGTGTCTCCCTTTCTGTCTGACCCTCCCCGTTCACATTCTGTCTCTCTCCCTCTTTCTCTCCAAAAAACAAAAAAAAAAAAAACATTAAAAACTAAGGATCTTGGTTCAAAATGTTTATCATTGACTATGCTATCTTTGTTATATTAAGTATCCTATGCCTAAGCTTTATAATCTGATTTTTTAAGTTTATTTATTTATTTTGAGAGAGAGAGAGAGTGAGAGCAAGCACAGGAGAAAAAGGGGGGCAAAAGGAGACAGAGAGAGAGAATCCCAAGCAGACTCCACGCTGTTAGTGCAGAAACCTAGGAGGGACTCCATCTCAGGAACTGTGACATCATGACCTGAGCCAAAATCAAGAGCTGGGTGCTTAACCAGCTGAGCCACCCTGGCACTCCTCTAATTGGATTTTTAAAAGAATTTTGTAGGGGCGCCTGGGTGGCTTAGTCGGTTAAGCGTCCGACTTTCGCTTGGGTCATGATCTCACCGGTTCGTGGGTTAACCCCGCGTCGGGCTCTGTGCTGACTGCCAGCTCAGAGCCTGGAGCCTGTTTCAGTCTGTGACCCCCCTCTCTCTCTGACCCTCCCCTGCTCACGCTGTCTCTCTCTCTCTCCTAAAAAAAAATAAATAAATAAAAGAATTTTGTAGTCTATATCCTAAACTATTTTAAAATGTTGTGTTGACCCAAATGGTAATTAATATATGCATTCCTTATTTTCTTTGTTAATGTTTCACAATTCAAAATGTCTATACATATTCATCACATGATGTGTGATTTGTAAGCAAATTCAAACTACTTTAATATGCCATAAAACTATTTAAAAGATGAGGGGCGCCTGGGTGGCTTAGTCGGTTAAGCGTCCGACTTTCGCTTAGGTCATGATCTCGCGGTTCGTGGGTTCGAGCCCCGCGTCGGGCTCTGTGCTGACTGCCAGCTCAGAGCCTGGAGCCTGTTCAGTCTGTGACTCCCTCTCTCTCTGACCCTCCCCTGCTCATGCTGTCTCTCTCTCTCTCCTAGAAATAAATAAAAATATTTAAAAAAAAACTATTTAAAAGATGAATTTCTTTGAAACATTAATTCTTTATTAAAAATTATATACTCAAATTAAATTGAAACATTAATATTTTGTTTTTAGCATTTAGAGAATATTTTCTGATAGGTTTTAGAAAGAGGAAATGATATTTATATTCTTCAATAGAGTGTATATCTGTGGCTTCCTTTTATTTTAATGAATAATTATGCCATTTTGCTAACTAAAGTTTGTGTGAAGGTTAAGTGGATCTCAAGTTGATTTTTGCATGTTCTCAGTAATCCAGCAGTACCGCTATTTAAAATTCCAAGGTTTTTACTAAAATTGTAACCAATGTACTCCCTATAAAAATGAGAACTGATTCAACTCAATTAAATATGAGATCATAAACTCCTTCATCCCTAGTGCCATGCTAATGATTATTTTGGTTCTACTGAAACAAGTTTTCTGTGTTAACAATTAGTCTTTTCATCGAAATTAAGTAAAATGGTAGTTTTCTCTGCCTAGTATTTTATGAAGCAATACTATATAGGGGAGGGAAAAGTTCTCCTCAAACCTCTAGGGGTCCCTCGCTAGGTCTAGAAATTAAGCTGGCAAATACAATAACAGGAGAAAAGCATACAAATGTATTGGATATAGCTTTCATATGACATTAAGACCCAAAGAAATTGTTAAGCCTCTTTTTTATGGTAGATTTGATAGAGACTAGAAAGTCATGGAAAGATATAATAGGGCACAAAGCGCAAGCTAAGTCTATGAAACTGAGGGGAACCTATCAAGGACTATTTGTTCATTTGATTTCTTCTCAGTATCCTTCCATCTTGAAGAAAAGGGTATTTCTTCCCTCGGGGTATAAGGAAGCCAATTCTCACATGGAGGTCTTATAACTTGCTTCAGGAGATTAGAATGACCTTCTTGCTTCTTCCTTTCTCTTAAAATATTTAATATGCCATGGTGCCATATTTTGGGGTAGCATGTCCTGAACACTATCAGCTACTTGACCAGTTAGAAGTCAAGGTTTAAAAACACCTAACTTTAACCAGTTTATAGACAGGTAGATACAGCTACCAAAAATAGTTAAAACCAGTATATAATGTACCTAAAAGTGTAAAGAAAATAATTTACTTTTATTTGAGTAAATGCCTATGGAGGAATTATAGCTGTCTCAGGTTAAAGTTTAAGTCCACACTATTACAATATTACTAACGAATAAACTCTATAAATTTATATATAGTCCCACAAAAATATAGATAATAAAGCTTTAGACAATTCTGTATAGTACATAAACATCCAAGTAATTTAAGACTGCTTCCCTAGGTCAGATTTTCAAGTGAGTTAATATAAAAAAAGCTTTGTGGGAAGTATAATAAATGTTTTATAAATTAAATTTCCAGACTCATGATTAAGATCAAATTATTTAAAATGAATACTTTTAAAAGGTTAACATTTTACCTGATAGAATTCTAAAATGTTGAACACATTTTAGTTTATCACCTTTGCCATGAACACTTCTTTTAGGGAGAAGATTATGTGATTTTAATTCATAGTTATCTTGAATAACTTCCAAGCTGGAAAAATCAGAATTGTTTGTGTTTGTATAATGAGGAATTTGAGTCAACTAGTAAAAGGAAAATTGCTCTAAATTGCTTTACTCTCTTACATTTGATAAGCACACTCTATACATATTAAACATGTTCACTTAATCACCTTAAGGTTATACTTATTCTAAGGATATAAAATACTGTAAATTACCCATTTTGGAAATTCTTCTTGGAAAGTCCATTGTTTCCTCAGGATTCTTTTATCTAAATATTTCAAGAAATCCCAAGGTTGTTTAAGCAGGTGGGAAGAGGCCACTCCACATTTTGATCTCAGGGTAGTCTAATCATCCTCGCCAAAGTCACTTTTGTCACTGATAATATTTCTACTCTGTGCCAGGCACTTTTCTCGGTGCTGAGTCAGTGGTCAGTAAGATAGGCAAGGGCTATTCACAGACCACATTTTTAAGTGGGGAAAGACAGGCATAGAGTTAAATAAACAAAAGAGATAATGTCTGATAGTTATAAGTTTGCATAAGGAAACAAAGTAAGCAAGAGTAACAGTGATGGAAGTGAATATTTTATATTGAGTGGTTGTGGAAAGCCTCTGTAAGGAGGTGACATATGAGCTGTGATTGATTTATCTGGTGTAAAAGAAACACTCTAAGCAGAGAGAACAGCAAGTGCAAAGGCTTAGCATTGCATATGAAAGCTTGGTATGTTAAGGGAACAGAAAAAAGGTTAATATGCCTGGGCATATTGCTTAAAAGGGAGAATAAGAGGAGATTAGGTTGCAGAGGTGAGTAGAAGCCAGATCATGTGGATCCTCATAAACCCTGAGAAGGAGTTTAGATTTTATTCCAGGGGAAATTATTACAGGGTTTTCACAAGAGGATTAATATTTGTGATACGAAAAGAGTCCGCTTTAAAACAACAACAGCATTCAAATAGAGAGCACAAGTAAGCAGTTGATTATAAAAATTAGTATCTCAAGGGACAGATTGAGGCTAGATATATAGTCTCAGAGCTCACCAATATACATGGTATTTAAAGTCATGTGAATTGCTTAGATCAGTTAGAATGTAGATTGAGGACTCAGGACCAAGCCTTCAGGGAACTCTAAAATTTTATAGAAGTTACTAGAGAAGGAGAAGAAATAAGAGGAAATAGATTTTAGGCATGAGTACGGGTGTCATAGAAACTAAGTGGCTAAATGTTTTCCAATCTGTTGAGACATAAAAAGGAGGACAGAAACATGAGCATCCAATTTGAAAATAGGATGATTGTCATTATAAATAATAATACATTTCTACCACATCAAAAGATCAAGGGACTATCATGATGTCTACAATAGGTGAGGAAAAGTAATTTTCCCTCTACCCTTTTGAATTCCTGGCTGAGATCCTCCCTGTAATAAAAGACAGATTAACAAGAGAAAATCAAACTAAAGTTTATTAACATGTATACCTCATGTATACATGAGAAATACCCAGAGAAAAATAAGTAACTCCCTGAGGTAGCCTAAATGTAGTTCATTTTTTTAAATAAGGTTTTTATTTTAATTCCAGTATAGTTAACATACTTACATTAGTTTCAGGTGTTCAATAGTGATTCAACAATTCCATACACTACTCAGTGCTCATCATAATAAATGTACTCTTTAATCCTCATCACCTATTTCATCCATCCTCCCACCCCCTTCCCATCTTGTAACCATCAGTTCTCTATAGTTAAGAGATTTTCTTGGTCTCTCTCTCTCTCTCTCTCTCTCTCTCTCTCTTTTTCCCCCATTGCTTTCTTAAATTCTACATATGGAAGAGATCATATGGTATTTTTCTCTTCCAGACTGGCTTACTTCCCTTAGCATTGTACTCTCTAACTCCATCCATGTTGTTGCAAATGGCAAGATTTCACTCCTTTCTATGGTGGTATAATATTCCATTGCATATATACAATATTACTTATTTTTTATCTACTCAGCTATTGATAGATACTTGGGCTGTTTCCATAATTTGGCTGTTGTAAATAATGCAGCTATAAACATCGGGGTGCATGTATCCCCTTGAATTAGTGTTTTTGTCTGTTTGGGTAAATATTTAGTAGTACAGTTGTTGGATCATAGCGTAGTTCTATTTTAACTTTTTAAGGATCCTCCATACTGTTTTCCAGAGTGACTGTACCAGTTAGCATTTCCACTCACAGTGCAAGAGGGTTCCTTCATCTCCACATCGTCACCAACATTTGTTGTTCCTTGTGTGTTTTTGATTGTAGCCATTATGACAGGTGTGAAGTGATATCTCACTGTAATTTTAACTTGCATTTCCCTGATGATGAGTGATGTTGAGCACCTTTTCATGTGTCAGTTGGCCATCAACTTGGTCAGTTGATGTCATCTTTGGAGAAATATCTGTTCATGTCTTCTGCCCATTTTTAATCGAATTATTTGTTTTTTGCATGTTGAGTTTTATCAATTCTTTGTATATTTTGGATACTAAACTTAAACCACCAGTTTAAATACCATTTTTAGCTTAAAGACATAGGAAAGAAAGGTGTGAGGACACTCATTAAGTAAGGGGAGGGTGGTTACCAGGAAAAGCACCATGAACAAGGATAAGGTTTGTTATACAATTTAAATCTGCAACTTAACCCTTGACACTCTTTATACCGTTAATTCTCTCCTGATTTAGAGTCACACTTCTCTTCCTGGTACAAATAGGGGGACACCCTTACAAAATGGAGATTTCATTTATAAATGTAAATTTCCCTTTCAAAAAGGTAACTTTTATTCTTTTCAGAGCTTATCTGGTGTCTGCTATTTCCTAATCAACTCAAAATAATATATGCCATCTGCCCTTTCTTAACTGGAATAATTTTTTCTGGGTGTTGAGTTTGATAAGTTCTTTATAGATTTTGGACACTAGCTCTTTATCAGATACATCATTTATAAATATCTTCTCCCAGTTCAGACAAGTACCATATGATTTCACTAGTATGTGGAATTTAAGAAACAATACAGATGAACATAAGGGGAAAAAGAGAAGGCAAACCATAAAACAGACTCTTAAGTATAGACAACAAACTGAAGGTTGCTGGAGGGGTTGTGGGGAGGACTGATTAAATGGATGACTGGCATTAAGGAGGGCGTTTGTTGTGCTAAGCACTGGGTGTTGTATGTAAGTGATGAATCACTAAATTCTACTCCTGAAACTAATATTATACTATATGTTAATTAACTAGAATTTTAATTTTAAAAACTTGAAATGAAAAATATTTAAAAATAAATGTATGCCAAAGAGGCATATTTTTAGGTGGAATATTCTGCTTCCCTTCACTGAGTGCTAACCCTAGATGGATGAGTGCCTTTTATCTAGTTTCTATAACTCTAAAATTTGAATAGTGGTATTTCTGCCTTTTTTTTTTTTATAAGATTGTTATGAAGAGTATAGGACATATGGAAGGGAAAGTATATCATAAATGTAAAAATTCCATATAAATGCATATCAATGATGGTAGAATTATTTGTAATATTAGATTATAAACTTTTTAAAAATTTCTTTTTAGTATCCATTTACTTTTGAGAGAGAGAAAGAGAGAGCACGTGCCTGAGTAAGGGGGAAGGGGAAGAGAGAGGGAGACCCAGAATGAAGCAGGTTCCAGGCTCCACACTGTCAGCACTGGGCCCAACTTGGGGCTCAAACTCAGGAACTGTGAGATCATGGCATGAGCCTAAATCAGATGGCTTAACTGACTGAGCTACCCAGACACCCCTAGATTATAAACTTCTTAAGGGCCTGGAATAGGCTTTAATGATCACTATATCCATCACATGCTCAGCATAATACTAACCAGTTATATCAAATTTAATGGCTGCTTATAAAGTAAAATAAAATAAAAATTTCTTCAATGAAATAAAGGGATGAAAAGGAATGATGGTGTCTAGCTCTTTTTTACCTGCAGTTCTCAGGATTTGGTGACTAATGTGGAAATGTTGGGTTGAGGAGCAAATGGTCAAGAAAGAATTCTTGACATGTCTTTGGTGCAAAAAAGTGGTGTTATTAAAGCACAGGGACAGGACCCATGGGCAGAAAGAGCTGCATTGGGATTGTGAGGAGCAGTTAATGATATACCTTCAGGTTGCGAGGGGTTAGGGATGGCATACATCTCTAAGGAATTTTGAGAGCAAGGTTTCTAGGACCTTGAGAGAGCTAGCTGTTGTTAGGAAAAGGTCATTTATTACTATCTAATAAAACCTCAGTCATGAGATTCTTCAGATATATATCAGAGGGTCATATGCTTGGAGAATGATTGCTAACATGTATCTTGGTGGGTAGAGGTAAAGGAAGTTTCCAGAGGAATTTTTATATATTAAAGGAGACTTACAGGATACTGGAGTTCAGGATAATGTTAAGCTAAGATTGCCTTTTGACCTTAGCAAATTATTAACACCAAGGGAGTTGAGTTCCTAGACATATGTCACTCCGCCTGTCTTAAGGACTTGTCAATGGGCTATAAGTTGTAAGGAAATTTGTTTTTTTTTCTTTTGCCTTTGTTTCCCACATCAGTGCTTCCTTGCAGTTTTTGAAGGATTTCCAGTGCTGACTCATGCCATCTAGCCCTTTTACGAAGTAATCACTTTGAAGAAGATAAGTAAAGGCCTTGGAGATTGGACTGCTTTCCATTTGTTATTTTTAAGATAAGCAATTCCCAGAATTTTTCAAATTTTCTCACTTTGTTACACAGAATTTCTGAAGTCAGTTTTTTTTTTTTCTGGGAGAACAAATTTATGAAGTCATGTATCACTACATAAATGTATTTTAGCTTGGGAAAAACTTATGAGAAATGGGAAACATACAGTTTTTTGCCTGTTTTTAAATCTTTGGCATTTCTCTGTGTGGTACAGATGTTAAGCCATGTGAAATACATGGTTTAGTACTTTGCACTGCAAATAGAGTACAAGTGACCTTTGATAAATTTTATCCCTAGCAAGTTTCTGGCATGAGTCTGTTTTGTTTACGTAGGACAGACTACAAAAAAAAAAAAACCTAACTTTTATTCTGTGCTAGGAAATGAAGACTATTATTTCTGCAACTTTTAAACAGGTTGTTTAACACTTTCTTAAAGTCAAAGAATATATGGTGATTTAAAATCAAAATGTGTATATAACATTATATGTGATACTTTTGTTGGTAAAAATAAAATAGAGTAAATTAGAAATGCATTCATTCTTTCTGGTCTATTGAGATTAAAATAGACTTGAAAGTTGAAAGATTTAACATTACTTGTTAGCAGAGAAGAGGTTGCTGTGTTGCTAATGTGAATGCTAATATTTAAGTAGCATAAGAGAGAACTTAGGTAGTGACCTGTCTCTTTTAAAATCACATTGTATCCAATAAGTGTCAGCTGCGAAGTAATTTTCCAGAAATGGTCTGATTTTCTCCATTGACTTCCATTATAAAACTAGAGCTGTGTTCCCATGGAAAGTAAATTTAACTCCAAGTTATAATAGAACATACTGAAGAATTCAGAAAATCTTATAAAATCAGGTATTTTGAAACACATTTATCAGGGCCTGATAAAATAATACTACCATAAGATATTAATACACTATAATGAACCTTATAATAAATAGCATGCCCCAAACTGCTCTTATCCTTCTTTTACAATTCTAAGTATTTTACCTTTCCACTTAAAGACATTTTACTTCTGTGATCATTATCGATGTCTTAAATGTAACTATAATTTTTTAAAGTGAATTTGATTTCCTTTATTCTTCACTATTACCCCACTTACCTTCCTCTGAAGCATTCTTACCAATTTACATTCAAAAGTTATTAGCCATAGAAGAAAGACTCGAGGAAATGCTCCAAAATGTTCACAATGCTTGCTTCTGAGTGGTTGGAAATTTTAATTTATTTATTTTTGTTTTCTAAGCCACCTAAAGAGATAATTTTTCATATCTATAACCTTTGTAAGAAAGTGTTATAATTTATTTCTTTAAGTATAAATTTATATATAATGATGCCTTTAGTCATATGTATTTATGTATTTGATTAATTTATATTGTGGTAGTGGTTGTTATCACTTTGTTGATAAAATTTTCACAACAATGATGTAATTAATTTCTGGATAAGTAGCTTTTCTAGAGCATATTACTCAAACTGTATCCTGGACTGGTAGCTTCAGGATAACCTGGGAATTCATTAGAAATAATTATAATTCTCAGGCTCTTGGGCTCAGGCTCAGGAAACAGTAATTTGTTTTAGCAAGTCTTTTGGGTGATTAAGTTTCTACAGCTATAGCAGAATCTCTCTCCTTGTCTCCCCTCTCTCTCTTCTCCCTTTTTCTTCATCCCTCCCTCTTGCCTGTTTTCCTTCTCCTTCTCTCTCCCTCTCCTTCCCCTCTTTATCTGGGATACCCACAGACACACATGTACCTAAACTATATATAATTCAGTGCGACCTCTCTATATATAGAATATCTTTATTTAAGAAGAGAATATTTTTTCTAAGTTTTTGTTGCTGTTTGTTTCTGCCCTACCTTGTTCATAAAAAGATAACTGAGACAGTGTTGTGATATTTATACTTATGTGCTTTCATTTAGCAAACATGTTTTGCATAGTTATGCATTAAATAGTTCAGCCTACTTTACAAATTTTTGAAAGTCACTAACCAAAATGATGACTCTAGCAAGTTATTATGAACTGAATTGTGTCCCCACAAAAATTCATATGTTGAAGCCCTAATCCCCAGAATCTCAGAATGTGGCTGACTGTATTTGGAGATAGGCTTTCAGAGAAGCAGTTAAATTAAAATGAAGTCCTTAAGCTCTGCACTACTCCAGTGTAACTAGTGTCCTTATAAGAAGAGGAGAAGAGGACACAAACACAAGCAGAAGGACCACCATGTGAGGATAGAGCAAGAAGGTGGCCATCTACAAGCCAAGGAGAATGGCCACGGAAGAAACCAAATTTGCCAACACTTTGAAATTAGAATTCTAGCTTCTAGAATTGTGAGAGAATGCATTTCTATTGTTTAAGCTACTCAGTCTGTGGTATTTGTTACTGTAATCCTAGCAAATTAATGCATAAATATTTATAAAATGATGGTATAATTCAATCTGAACATCTAGTAATTGCCTTTAAGATACTATTGGATCAGGGTACTGGGTAGCTAGTCAGTTAAGCCTCTTACTTTGGCTCAGGTCATGATCTCACAGTTCATGATTTGAATCCCGCGTCAGACTTTGTGCTGACAGCTCAGAACCTGGACCCTGCTTTGTATTCTGTGTCTCACTCTCTCTGCCCTTCCCTTGCTCTCTCTCTCACTCTCTCTCTCTCAAAAATAAATAAACATTTAAAAAAAATTGTTTAAATACCATTGTATCGTGTTCCTTAACAGAAAGCTACAGCTTTACAAAGAGTGCCAGAGACCAGTATGAAAAACTGTTCACCATGCACAACAACATGCTAAAGCTCTATGAGAATCTTGGAGAATACTTTATTTTTGACTCTAAGACAGTGAGCATAGAAGAATTCTTTGGTGATATCAGCAACTTCCGAACTTTATTTCTGGTGAGTAGTACATCTTGGCATTGTAAGCCCTATTGTTTTTGTGTTTTAAATAATTTCTCCTATTAGCGTTTTATGTACCTATTGATCATACTGATTTCATGTTATAGTCCTTTAACAGGAACCGACAGATATTTTATACCTGTAACATGGATAAAATTGTTGGATGGCTTAAATATATAATGGGGACTTAAATGAATTATCTTCAACTTTAGGTATATATGGGGATTTTTGTACTGAAATTTTATAAGAAAATGAATGAATTGGTACTTGACGTTGATTTTTATATAGCATAGTATTATAATTTGACCTAGCTTAAAAATTCATATCTAAAATCATCTTTCGTTTAATACATTAAAATGCTATGATTTGTGAACAAGTGTTTGTAATAGTCTAGATAAGAAATTCATTCTAAATTAGACTTTGTAAATGCCCTTGAATACTTAAATTTTCTTTCACAATGTCATCTCTTGTTTCAATCTGTAACTCTTGGGGTAACAGTAAATATTAGCATTAAATAGAGATGGGATATCAGTGTGCCAGTTATGATGCTAGAAGGAAGAAAAAGCTTTACTGTATAAATGTTGTGGAAATACTTCTTTGCATCCAGTGAAGGAATAGAAGAGCACAGAGTCCAATTATGATAGTAATAGAAAGATATGCATAGTAGTTGATTTCAAACAAGTAAAGTTTCATATATTTTAAAGAAAGAATTCTAGCAATTTTCCCCAACAGGAAGATCAATTAGGAAACAAATTCATTTAAGTTTGAGGTATGTTTCTATCCCCAAAGCAGCTATTTGCTAAATAAGGCTCTCTCTCTTAATTGACTGTATTGCCCCATGAAAAATGTTAGATTTTGGTGTGACTTACACAATCTGGGAGATACAGATATTTCTGTGGAAAACATTTGCTTTCACCTACTAAGTTAGAACATGTAACCCAGAGCACACGCCAATTTTGGGTAGAAGCTAAATCAAAAACTTTCCTAAATATGATGTTTTGTTTTGTTTTAGTTTTTGTTTGTTTGTTTGTTTTTGGCTGAGGACATTAGCTTATTTGGTCTTTGTTCTTTACCCCTTAAAAAACACGTGTATTTAACTTTTTAGTTGGTCAGTAAGTAGTAAAATGTGTTCTGAAAATGACTCATCCGAATACTTTGAAAGATAAAGTTATAAATATGATGTGAACTTATGAATGCCTATGTCATATCTACTTGGACTATTTTCAAGAAGAAAAAATATGTTAAAAAGGAATGGAGACTAGAAAATACACTTCAGTTGACACATTGAAAAGATAAATCCAATAAATTGTCTATAAGCAGATGGAGATAAATATAATTAATAATGTCAATCTCTATTAGAGTGTTTTGATTTAACATGGATTGGATCTGAAAACACTGACCATCATATTAGTGCCTCTCACCTCCCCGATAGTCACACAATAGAATTTAATGTACCTCTCCCATTTTACAGTATTTGTTTAAGGACAATTCCTGTGTGGCAACCTGTGTTTAATCATATTAGCCAGATGCTTAGAAATTTTGCTAAGAATTATAAATGATTATACCCCTGATCTCTAAGAATCTATTCACCTTTAAAAGTCTATAGTCATATGGGGCGCCTGGGTGGCTTAGTCGGTTAAACGTCCGACTGACTTTCGCTTAGGTCATGATCTCACGGTTCGTGGGTTCGAGCCCTGCGTCGGGCTCTGTGCTGACTGCCAGCTCAGAGCCTGGAGCCTGTTTCAGTCTGTGACTCCCTCTCTCTCTGACCCTCCCCTGTTCATGCTGTCTTCCTCTCTCCTAGAAATAAATTTAAAAATATATTTAAAAAAAAAAGTCTATAGTCATAGAATTTCAGAAAGTCATATAAATTACATACATAAATAGGATATATCTGTCTATTGGTTTCACTCTGTACGTAGCTTGAGTACAGGGAAATAGTTTGTCACAAATTTTTCTCATTGTGAATAAGTTGACATGCTGAAGTCCAGTTTTGTGTGCATTTATGTTAATTTCTTGAGATACTGCTAAGATTGATTTTCACAGAGCTTTCAAAACAGGTAACCAGCTCTTACAATGCGTCCTGGTCAGCCATTGCCATCTGCCTTTCAGAGCACTTTTACTATCACTTTTATCTACAAATCATGATTGACTTGCTGGCATGAAAACTAGATGTGCAACTTATTTTTTTTTTTTTTTAAGAAATTTCAAATTTTTTTTTTTTTCTAGAAGAGAGAGAGACAGCGTAAACAGGGGAGGGTCAGAGACAGAGGGAGAAACAGACTCTGAAACAGGCTCCAGGCTCTGAACTGGCAGTCAGCACAGAGCCCGACGCGGGGCTCGAACCCACGAACCGCGAGATCATGACCTAAGCGAAAGTTGGACGCTTAACCAACTAAGCCACCCAGGCGCCCCAAGATGTGCAACTTATTAGTTGTTTTGAACTTGGGTTGGTTATGTAACCTCTCTAGGCATCAGTTTCCTCATTTATAAAATATAGGTGATAATTCGTGCCATGTCCTTCTCAACACAATGTGAAAATACCTCATAACCTATGCTATGCAAATGGAGAATATTATTAGGCATTCTGTGCCCATCCATTTGATTATTATTTATTGCAAATCAACTTGATTTTGGTAACTCTCTAGTCCAGAGATAATAGGAAGAAAAATGTCTCTCTCTGTCCATGAATGAACAGAGACAGACAAGTAAATGCAATGTAATTTGATAAGTGCTGCCATAGAAATATGTCAAGGTGCTATAATAATGCAAAGGAGAAACTGCCTAACCTTGCCTGAGCTGACTCAAGAAGCCTTTACAGAGAAAGTAACATTTGCGCAGAATCTGGAAAAACCCATAGGTGTTTGACAAGCAGACTTTGACAAGCAGGTTTAAGGGTTTTACACCTGACCTATAAGCTGAACACTCCTAATCAACATCACCAACTTCAGTCGATCATTTGTGCTCCCCATGTTCCTGTTTCATAGTGAGCTTAAAGTGATTTCGCTCTCCCAGAGGAGGGAATAACCCTGAAAGAGAGACAAAAATTATAATCTCCAGAAATTCCCGTTTTCTTAGTGTTTTGTGTGTTTGGCTTCAGGATTCTTACTGCTTAAAAGCATATTGGACTATAGATAGAAGCAATAAAATACCAGTATTGCTGAGAAGAAAATAAGAGTTCTGATTCATGTGCTACCAAAAATTACTTCGAAATGAGCTCAGAATTTCATCTTGGTAGATCTATTTGGCATGTATAGCATACACAAAATGCATATACCAAAAAATCTTCCTCAGACAGATATCTTCTAAGGGATGGGGGAAATGGAACTAAACAAAAGGGTTTGATATTATGGATTAAAGCCTTTTTCAAAATAATCACATTCAAATTAATAAAAGCAAAATTGGATAATCTGTATGATATGCTGCCATATCAATTACTGATATCAGTCGAATTATATATTACTCAACTGAGATTATTAAAGACATTCAAGGTGCATGTCTTGTATAAGAGCATGAAGATATATGTAATTGGAAACATTTCTAATTTCACAATAAGTCTCTCTAGTTGGCTTCCTGAGATCATCAGAATTCAAAAAACTGTTTATAATATAGGCAAGATTAATTAATAATCCCTAAATTTAAGTTTAATATACTGTGTATGAAAATAAAATTCCACATTTATACAATATCTAAACATCGTTTTCTTTTTCCTTATTCTCCTTTATGCTTCACTTAGTTCAAATAGTTGGCTACACAGTCTTTTTTCTTTTGAGATATTTTGAATAGAATATTCAAGATCAGTGAACCTTATATGTTTCACTGCCATTCAGTATCTTGCTTAAGAATAAAAATTAATTTCAGCTGTTGTGAAAGTGTTTGAGGCAAGTATTATACTTCAGTAATTTTCATAGCTCCAAATAAATTATAGAAAACATTTCTGTTGTCTTTGAAATCTGTCAGTTTCCTGTTTCTGTGTGTTTTTGTTTTGTTTTTTAAAGGACAATATGTTATCCAGGCACTCGATTAATTTTTGTTTTGTGTGTGTATCCTCATTCTATATCTCATACAGTAGAAATATAGGAATAAGACTTTATAGAATTAACAGAACCATTTACATAACTTTTTTGTGTTTTATTTATTTCTGAGAGAGAGAGAGAGCATGAGCAGGGGAGGGTCAGAGAGAGAGGGAGATATAGAATCTGAATCAGGCTCCAGGCTCTGACCTAGCTGTCAACCCAGAGCCTGATGCGGGGCTCAAGCCCACGAACCATGAGAACATGACTTGAGCGGAAGTCAGACACTTAACCGACTGAACCACCCATGCGCCCCTCATTTACATAACTTAAGAAGAAAATATTACCATTACTATTAATCATACTGGAAGATCCCCCCTCAACAAAATAAGTATTTGCTACTATTCATTTGATTAATAAGCTTTAACATTTTTGTTTAATCAGGGCTTTCCTTTAACAATTTTTGAACCGTTCTTAGATGAGTACTAAATGGCTAAGTGTTAGGAGGCTAAGTGGTAGCTATATTTATGCCATCATGCCATCATTCAGTCTTTCTTCTATCTCCTAAATATCTTTGAATCCATTCATTTCTCTCCAGACCCACCGAGGCTATTTAGTTCTGGGCCTCCACCATCTCTCAGCTGGACTATTATAATGATGTTCCGACTGGTGTCTGTGTCTACTAATCTTACTATTTCTAACTTTTAATCCATTCACCACATTAAAGTCATAATAAAATGGAAAACAAACAAGACAGTGTTACTTTCCTGACTTAAAATTCTTCAATGAATTCTTTGTGGCCTTAGGATGAAATCTAAATTTTTAAAAGTAATATGGCTTATAAAATCAGGGGTGCCTGGGTGGCTCAGTCAGTTAAGTATCTGACTCTTGGTTTTTCAGCTCAGGTCATGATCTCAAGGTTCAGGCTCTGTGCTGACAGTGTGGAGCCTGCTTGGATTTCTCTCTCCCTCTCTCTGCCCCTCCCCCACATCATAGCTTATCTCAATAAATAAATAAATAAATAAATAAATAAATAAATAAATAACAATTTTTAAAGAATAAAAAACATATAGTGGTTTATAAAATCAAAAAGAACTATGGTTACTTAAAGGCCAGGCCATCTATGGTTGGCTGACTGAAACATAATCACTTAATGTGAATTCTCCTCCCAGATTGGTAAAAGTAAAACATGAAAGTGGAAACAGCAGAACAAGACAGCAGTAAGTGTTTAAGAGGACATGAACCTCTTAGAACAGAGAGAAGCTTTGGAAGCACACTTTTAAAACTAGATGAAGGCTCAGAGGCAAAGGTGTGATTGCCCTATTCCTTAATTGCTCCCATAGCTAGTATGGCATGGGAGTTATGAAACTGAGAAGGTTACTCTTATCTTAATTCTCATTTAAGGATAGTCTTCCCTCTATCTTAAGTAATTGTCCTTTTAAAATCTAAACATGTATGAGAGCTCCTTATTTACCCATGTTGACTTATGGGAGATACTTAATTTTGAGAAGCTCTCATTTCTCTCAGGCCGTCTTCCTCTTTATAAGGCCTCAATCATGTCTAAATCTAAAGTATAATTGAAAAGCCAAAGTGAACACCTACATTTAGTTACACTCAAAAACTAAACTGATATATACAAAACATTTTTATTCATTACTTAAAGGCAAGGAATGAAGATGAATTTTTGCATGAAAAGATTATGAATATAATTTCTGATCCAATAAGACTAAGTTATTTTGACACATTTTTAAACCTTCAGTGTACAAAGCACTTGGCATTTAAAGGAAACTTTAGTGCAGTATTATGAAAAAGGTGGACTTACATAAAAAGCAAATATATTCTTTAACAAAGGAGACTCTTAATCAGTAACATAAACTCTGTTATCTAGAGTTCCATTATCCAAAATCTCTATTAGATGCCTCATAATTTGATGTATCTTTGCTTTGACAATAAAATGGTAATTAATATTGGGAAGACAATTTTGAGAAACTGCAAAGACCTTGATGTACCTCTTGAATAGTATAGTTCTGTTTTTAAGCTAAGTATCTTGAGATCTCAGCACCTGTGAATTCAGATGGGAGTCACCTTAGTAACAATAATCCAGATATCCCAAATTATCTCTTCTTTACCTCTTCTAGCAGGACTCAAGCTTCCTGCAAAGACTTCACTCCCACAAGTACATTGGGAGTCCTGTCATATGTGCTCAAAAACATGTTAGCTCTAGTTATCACTTGACATTTCCCCCCAAATATTTGAGTGCCTACTATTCTCGGATGATGAAAATATAGCATTGAACAGACAAAGCCCTGCCCTTCCTGTCCTGCTGCAGCTCCAGCTCCCCTCTGCCTTTTGCTGGCACAGCAAAGCTGTATGGGACTTCCCTCAGCGAAAATCCATCTGGTCCAAGGTTGCAGTCTCCTGTTGCTCTAGTTTTGCCACCAATCCTTGTGGTACCACAGTGCTGTTATGCTCAGTGCAAGAATAGCTGTGTTTCACAGCACACTTCATGAAAATGGTTCCTTTTGCTTTTCTTCTGATCCCTTTCTCCTTGAAGGCTTAAAAAATTTCAAGTCTTGAAGACCTCAAGGGATTCTAAATCCATAAACCCCTCTATTCCCTTCCATCCTTCCTTTTATTCTGTCACCTAGGCATGTATATATTCCCAGAAGCCAGGGATAAAGTACCAGCATAATCTGTTCATGCAAATAGAGCCTAAGGGCCCACCAGCTACCTCTTTTTAATCACACACACCCAGATAATTCCCTTTGAGCTCAGCTGGGACCACCCTAGCTATGTAGCCTTAGGTTTATTTTGATCTATTGCAACTCTTTGAAAATAGGCAATACATATAAAATATAAGGTGACTCTTTTTTTTTTTTTTTCTAGACGAGAGAGAGAGACAGCGTGAGCAGGGGAGGGTCAGAGAGAGAGGGAGTCACAGACTGAAACAGGCTCCAGGCACTGGGGCTCGAACCCACGAACCGCGAGATCATGACCTAAGCGAAAGTCGGACGCTTAACCGACTAAGCCACCCAGGCGCCCCAAGGTGACTCTATTAAGCAGAATATTTGACCAGAATACCTCATTTTCCAGCTGTGGCACAGAACAGACTTTACTGTATTATACAGATATCATTGAATTCTTTTTTTAGAAAAATATGTCACCTATCAACTGTTGTATTCTATTTGACTCCTTACTTCAGGCCAGAAGTAGATATTCTACTTTTCTGATATGACTGTTCCTTGTATATAAAAAAGCTAAATATTATATCATAAGGAACTAAAGCAATGTGTAAAAATGGCATACATGATTTAAAGAGAACCCAAATCCCTCAACATGATAAAAATGTCTGCTGGCATAAATGGTTTTTAATTATAATGTTGTAAAAAAATTTTAATATCATAAATATCTTTAAAAATATTTCTAAAAGTTGTCAGAATTGTTAATGGCAAGAAAATTATTGTCCTTTAAAAGTCTAAGACAATGTAATAGTTAACACTGAAAATATTAACAACATCAGTTCAATGCCTACTTTTCTTATTAAAGTCTAGTAAGAGCCAGAACCAGGAAACAAAATGCAGTATCTTGAGTTCTAGCAACGATACCTCACATAGAAATGTTCAAGGAAGTGTTTTTCATAAGTAAGTTATTGAATTATGTCCAAACACCAGAAAGTAGGAAAGGTATAAGCAGTAGGGTATACAAGCTGACCTTCTCCAGTGGCCTTATGATTGGCCAAAGCTATTGATTGTTACACCCTGAGCTGGAAGATCCCAAAAGCTGATGCTAATGGTACCACCCTCTCCGCTTGCTGAGCTTATCTTCATTCTGCTTCATCTTTGTTTATCCATTTGCTAATTAATCTTATATTAGAAAAGATGCCCTGTACAAGTTAATAAGAGGCAGGACTTTCCCTGGAAGCCTGCCCATGGAGATCTTTTTGCCTGATCTGCCACTTCCTCTTCTCCCCTATCTTCACTTCCTCTCCAGTTGCTTTACCAACTTGTTCAAGTCACTCCATCTAAGAAGCCTTCTTCCCTACTTCTCCCATTTTGGCCTAAATAACCCTTCTGTGTGCTTTCATACCTCCAGTCTAGCACATTTTACCCTGTAATGTGTTCATTACATATCCTCAGTCTTCACTATAATTAGCCTACTATGGATCAAACTGGGCTAATCACTAACAACATACATGAATGTCAATGAATTAATAAAATTGTGAATTAACCAAAGGACTAAAGATGAAATATTCAAATGTCGGCCCTCTAGAGCTCTAAAGGCTGTCAAAGGAACAAATACTAATACTAAAAGATGATACATATATACAAAGAGCTTATGAGCACAGAGGAGAGAGTCATATATTCTGTCTGATTTAAGGAAGGCTTTACAGAGGAAGTGACATGTGAACTGGGTCATCATTGTTTTGCTACCGTGTGGCCTTTCACATTTAGTCTTTTCCTTTTTATTCTTCTCCACCTTGTTTGGTATTTATATTTAGTGTTAAATGTATATTATTTCCTAGTTTTCCATGCTGAGTTCAGAGTAGAAAAACAGCTACTTCATTTCTGGGGAAACAGCTATCAGGTAATTATTATGATCTAAAAGTTATCCGTCATATGCTTGGATGAGCAGTGACCAAGCTTTAATTAGTTCTTACAACTGACAGCTGTCCTGAGCAATAGACCAATCGATGCAGATTATCTTGGGCAACATCAGTTGCTTAAAGACAGACTTGTCTGATGTGACTTTAGGGCAGTGGTTCTGACCCAGGAGTGATTTTGACCCCCAGGGGACATTTGGCAAGGTCTAAAGACATTTTTGTTTGTTACAAACAAGGAGGAGGTGCTGCTGACATATAGTGGCTGAAGCCAGGGATGCTGCTAAACGTCTTATAATGTATATACACAACAAAGAAATATCTGGTCCAAAATGTCAGTAGTGCCAAGATTGAGAAATCCAACTTTAGGGTTATCCACCGAAGATTTTTTTTTTTTTAACTTCTCTTTGGACAACAATATGAGATGATTCTAATTAGCAAGCAAAATTTATACTGGATAAGTTAATGACACATCTATTTGTCATATCAGTTTAATATTTTAATGTAATTTCAGTTGTCAACTTGATCACTGTAAGGTTTGTTTTTGTTAATGTATTCTATATCACTAAAAGATGTCCAGGTTCATATGGCTTATAAAATTTTTAAAGCATGCATGTAAACTGAATGAAAATTGGAAACTGTAGACAAAAAAGAAAAAAATCAACTGAAGTTCTATAATCCAAAGTTAATTAATATTAATACCTTGGCATATATCTTTCTAGCCATTTCTCTGTGCATGTACATATATATTTAGATTTTTAATACATTTTCCTTAAAATAATAACAAAAGGTCTTGTGAAACATTAAGCCCTAAAATTTATATTTACTTGCAAATTCCTAGCAGCTTATACCTATACTGATAATGAACATCAGCATATATTAGATAATACCATTGGTTTTAGTTGTGTTTAAAAATGTTAATTGGCTCATTTCTTGATTTTTTTTTCAAATTACCTGGTCTTTGGTGCCATGCTAACCAACATTGACACTTGGAGACCCACCCAAAAATTGACCAAAGGAGTCTTCCTTACTCTTTTCCTTTTCTACATAATATCCCCATCAAACTTCCCTGTGGCAGTGGGCCTTAAATTGGTAATTGGTGAATTGCCAGTTGGGCCCATTTACACCAGCGTTTCACAAGTATTCTGCTTCCTGCCTCTACTGTGTATTTTGATATAAGAAGCAGTATTTACCTCAACTAGACTCTCTTTTAAGTTACAGATGCCATTTGTTTAATATGAAGGCTTGTAATTTAATTACAAAAAGCTTTAACAAAAGTAACATTATTATTTCAAACCAACACAAGTGTCCTTCTAAATTTCCTTTTGTTTTCTCTCATTCTCTCCTTAAACCAATATTTAAAGTCATAAAATAGTATCTGAAACTGTTTTTTTAAAAGATCTGACAAGTTATAATCCTGATGATGAAAATATTCCTGTTTTTGCTAATATTTGTGTTTTGATTTCATTTTCTGAAAGTATTTGGCCTCGTGATAATCAGAATTTCCTGATATTCTTGATGGAGTGCCGAAGTCCCACTCCAGCCAGTCCAGTGGTCCCTGAAGGAAGGACAGTGTTGGCGAGAATGATGAGAGAGCCCTGAGATTCTTTCTAATCACCAGGCAGGCATCTCTGTCCTGTAGGTTTTGGAATCTTTATTTATAGGTCAAGCAATAAAATGGAATTTTTACAATGGGTAATTCTCTGTGATAAAATGCTTTGGAACGTGTACAGAAACAGGTTTTACAGAAGTATTCTTGCAGAACTACCCAATCCTAGTGAAGTTCAGTAAATCTTACAACTAAGAAAATAACAGGGTTTTCTTAGTGAAAAACAGCATAACATACATATTTGTTTAAGTAATTAATGCTAAGATTAAGTCATAGGTTAAGTTGTATATAGATAGACTAGGAGTCATTCTTTCTGACTCACAGAGGAAGAATGTATTTGGCTGGTTAATAGTTGCTTATGCAAACTTTTTTATTTGATCCTGAATACGTAAACACCATGGGCCCCAAATGTGTCAGCCTTTGTGTTTGGGTTTATGTTTTAACTACTCTTATCCATCCTCATCACAGCTGCCAGTGTAAGGGAAGGTATTTGTGGAATGTAGGCCTTAGGGAACAGACTGCTATGCATCACCAATTAGAAAAGGTATATGTTTTAACTTATGTTCTGCCCTTATCTGTTCCTTATCTCTAAATTAAGCTCTTTGTCTCCAAGCCAGATTTAATTGTAACTCTTGTGTTCTTAACCCCCTTTATATCTATGTCTTGGATCTACAAGGCCCATTGGAAGAGCCCCTTGACAAACATCTACAGTACTTTTATCTAAAATCTCCTTTGTGGGAGCAGAAATATGTTTTTCCTTATGAGGTATCTGTGTGGGTAAGATTGGTCTGATTTGGAATATTTGTGAGGCCTGGACAATACCAGCAGGCTCATTTCCAACATGAGCCAGTAGTAGCAGAAGGAGATACCAGTTTTTGCTTCTCATGGCAGGAGCTGTGCAAATGCTGCCATTTCCTCGCTGTGACCATGTCATCCAGCGAGGCCAGTGCAGCTCCCAGCAATGGAGCTTGTTGGAAACTCAGAGATTACATGGTATTCCTGAAAATCTTGGCATTTTGAAATGAACGACATTCAAAGTTCATTATTCTCAAGATCTTAGAAATTCTGTGTTCAATTAATGGATTACTCAGTATGATGGTTTAGTTTAATTCTGTTTTTTTTTCAAATTTCATTAATAATGCAAAATGAGCCAAACTTGCTTATACCAGAGATGGTATAGTTTGGAATATTGTGTAATTTGTTTTTACACATTTGTCTTTGTTTTAGGATTAAAAATAACCTAAAGCTTCATGTATGTTAGAGACCTATACATGCAAGAGTGATTAAGAAGAGCAAGGCAGATGACTAACTAAAATGTGGATGAAATAATAAATATAACTATAGTGACCAACATAGTCTCTAGATGGGAGATATGGATTGATATCTCCAACAAATTGGAAACTTTTTTTTGGAAGTTTCATTATTTTTAGTGTTCATAAACCATCCTCCTTCATCAGATAACATCTAAAAGAAAGCATTTTCCCAAGTACTTGCTCTTTAGTTTAAAATAAAGACTTAAAAATAAAAAATCAATTTAAGAGTAGGCCTCTTTATTACATCATAATCATGTGGTTGTTTTTTTCATACTATACTAAAAGTCTAGAGCATATAATATCTTCATAGAAATATATTTTTATTAACATTTGCACATTATTTAGGCAAAACATGTTCTTAGGTAAACCTTCAAGTAACAGCCTTTAATGCATAAGCCAGATTAGCTCTTACTATAACTGCTTATATATGCAGATATTCTTGCTTAAGTATTTTTGTAAGCACCTGAAAATAAGTCCTTTTTTTTTAATATTTTTATTTATTTCTAGGAGAGAGAGAGAGAGAGAGCATGAGCAGGGGAGGGTCAGAGAGAGAGGGAGACACAGACTCTGAAATAGGCTCCAGGCTCTGAGCTGGCAGCCAGCACAGAGCCCAACACGGGGCTCGAACCCACGAACCTCGAGATCATGAACTAAGCGAAATTCGGACGCTTAACCAACTAAGCCACCCAGGCGCCTCTGAAAATAAGTGCTTTAACTTTGCCTTCAAACAGACCAGCATGTTTTGGTGTTTGCTCTTTTTCATAGTCTATCAGCATGGTTTTGGTTGCCAAGCAACAGAAAGCATAATTACAATTGACTTAAGAATATGGTTTTACTCTCACAGATCACAAGAAATGTAGAGGTGAGGCACTCATAGCATTGGTTAATTCAGTACCTTAGTGATATCACCTAGAACCTGAGATTTTTCCAAGTATTTCTGTTCTACCATCCTTGGCATGTTGTTTCATGGTTGGAAAATGGCTGCAGTTGTTCCAGGCATCACATGAAAGTATAGTGCTATCTAACAATGAAGACAGTGTTGCCTTACATGAAGCTTTTTTTTTTTCCATTAAAGAAAAAAACTTTCCTGGAAGCTCTTGTGCATACTTTTCCTTCAAATTCTGCTGTTGAGGATTCATTTACATGCTCATCTCTAAACTATTCACTGTCAAGGAGAATTAGGACTAATGATTCACCTTTGGGATAGGGGCAAGACCTCTTCCCTGGGCATATGACTATGCAGAGGGTGAGCAGCCAAACCAATCCAGGGCTCTGCCAGAAAGTAAAAAAAAAAGTTGACATTGGACTGATTAGAGCAGGGAACTAATAATATCTATAAAATAGACAACACAAAATGCATTGCTCATCATTGTTAGAATTGTCAAAAGTTCCAAACTGGCAAAATACATGTGAATGAGATATACTTGTGAAATGTACACTTTTGTTCATTTAATTTTTTTTTCAAAAACCATGGGGACTGGTGGAGAGGAACTAAAATGGCAGGGTAGTAGGAAGACCCTATGCTTACCTTGTCCCTGGAACACAGCTAGATAAATATCACATCATTCTGAATACCCAAGTAATTGACCTGAGAACTCACAGTACAAACTGCACAACTAGAGGGAGAGAAGAGGCAGAATTGTGGAAGTTAGGAGATGCAGAGATGTGATTTAGGGGAGAAAAAGGATCTTGTGTCCTATAGAGTGGAGGGAGCCCTTGTCATGGAGAGACATGAGAGAGAATTGCACAGAGGATTACACAAGAAAAACACTTTCCCAAAGTCAATGACTATGAAAATGAGAGGGGCTGACTATCATGAATTGTTATGACCAGTAGGACTCAAAACTGGAGTTTTAGAAGTCCATGGCATGACTAGTGTAGAGCCCAGTGGGTGTGCTGCAGTGCTTCTATGAAGAAAAGCAGAGGGCTTGGTAGCAGACTGTACAATCAGAGGATCCTGAGATGCACAGGGAGAGATAGTTTCCCTTTCTTGGAGTACATCTGGCATCGCCTCTCCAGGGAGAAAAGAGTCAGCTGGCACCATTACCCTCCCTTGCCCCTTAACAAAGGCACAGACACCTTCTGAGAGCAGCTAAAATGGACACTGGCTCTTTACTGCCCTTTATTACAAAATCAATGCACCTGTGCTTCTGTGGGACTGCCCTTCTGGGACAAACCTTCATCATTACCAGTATGGCAAGATCCTCCCCCAAAGGATCAGTGAGGGTCCCCACCATGCCATGTTCCTAAAGTTTGTAGTTTTAAAACTCAATTGGCCTGCCTGGGAAAGAACACTGGTACTCTGCACTGCCAGGCAGACAGACAGCCCAGACACAGATGGTGAAGGCAGGGATTTGAGAGATACAGGGGACCTGTGAGGAGATTGTTCACACTTCTGGGAAGGCTTCCAGGACAGCAGTGGGTGTGAGTTCCCCTTTCTGGGAGGACAGAGGGAGCTAACACCATTTCCCTCCCCCATCCCTCAGCATAAACTAACTTCAGTAACCAGCACAGCACCAAAAGTGGTGCCTAAACTGCTTACACCAAGCCCCACCCCGCTATACTCTGCAGGTGCTACTTTTCTTGGGCAAGTATGCCTGACAACCATAAAAGTGGACCTTTCCCCCAGAAGACGAATACAAACCCCTGCATCAACCTCCATCTACTTATCATAGAATTCTGAGAATCTTTAGCTCTAGTGGAAATAGCACCAGATCTCTTTTATCAAGCTGACCACAGCACACCTAGTTAAAACTCGCCACACTTTTACCAAGTCCAAACACTCCCCATACCAGACAAGGAGAAACTCTGCAGAGAACTGATATGAGGGGAAAAGCGACCAAAACAGAACAACAGAGTGCACACAAAACACACGAGACACTTCCTGAGGTGTCAGGCCCTGGTCAGTATATGACCTCTTCTTCATAAAGCCATTATTCTCAGGAGAAGGAAACATAACAGGTTTTTCTAACAGAGAAGGAGAAGACAGAGACCTATGCAAAATGCCAAGATGGAGGAATTCATCCCAATGGAAAGAATAAGCAAAAGTCATAGCTAGGGATCTATCAAAACATATATAAGTAATAGGGCTGTTCCAGAATTTAATAAGGATACCAGCTGAGCTTGAAAAAGAAATAGAAGACACCAGGGATTCCCTTATCACAGAGATAAAAGACCTAAAAACTAATCAAACTCAAATAAGAAATGCTATAACCAAGATGTAAAAGCAACGGGATGTAATGACCACAAGGATAGAAGAAGCAGATCAATGAATAAGTGTTATAGATGATAAAGGTATGGAAAATAATGAAGCTGAAAAGAAGAGGGAAAGGAAAACACTGAAACACAAATGTAGATTAGGGACTCAGTGATTCTATAAAGTATAATGTCATTCATAGGAGACCCAGAAGAAGAATAGAGGGATAAGGGACAGAAAGTTTATTTGAGAAAAAATTATAGCTAAAAACTTCCCTAATCTGGGGAATGAAACAGACATCCAGATCTAGGAGGCACATAAAATCTCCACCAAAATCAATAAAATCAGGCTAACAATAAGACATATTGTTAAATTTGCAAAATATAGAGATAAAGAAAATACTCTGAAAGCAGCAAGACAAAAGAAGTGCCTGACTTACAAGGGAAGACAAATAAGGTTAACAGCACATCTCTCCACAGAAATTTGGCAGGCCAGAAGGAAGTGGCATGATGTATTCAACCCGCTGAATGGGAAAAATCTGCAGCCAAGAATATTCTATCCAGCAAAGTTGCCATTCAGATAAAAGGAATGTAAAAATTTTTCAGACAAGCAAACACTAAAGGAGTCTGTGACCACTAAACCAGCACTCCAAGAAATATTAAAGGTAACTCTTTGTGTAGGAAAGCAAGACCAAAAGCCACAAAGATTAGAAAGGCACATAGAACATCACCAGAAACAATAGCAATACAAGGAATAAAATGACTTTAAAATTATATCTATCAAAAATAATTCTGAATGGTAATGGACTAAATGTTCCAATCAAAAGATGTAGGGTTTCAGAGTGTTAAAAAAAAAATCTACATGTTTCATACAAGAGACTCATTTTAGACATAAAGACACCTGCAGGTTGAAATTGACAAAATGGCAGGATGAAGAACCGTCTCTCATGCTAATGGACATCAAAGGAGGCCAGAGTGGCAATACTTATATCAGACAAGCTATATTTTTTAAACAAAGACATGCAGAACGGCACTGTATCATAACAAAGGGGTCTATCCAACAAAAAGACATAATAATTGTAAATATTTATGCCCTCAACCTGGATAATCAAAATATGTAAAACATTTAATAACAAACATAAAGAAAATCATTGATAATAATACAATAATGGTAGGGGACTGTAACATGCCACTTATAACAATGGTCAGATCCTCTAAGCAGAAAATCAACAAGGAAACAATGGCTTTGAATGGACCAGATGGACTTCACAAATATGTTCAGAACATTTCATCCTAAAGCAGTAGAATATACATTCTTTTTGAGTCCATATGGAACATTTTCCAGAGTAGATCACATATGTGATCACAAATCAGGCCTCAACAAGTACAAAAAGAATGAGATCGTAACCATGCATATTTTTAGACTACAGCACTATGCAACTTGAAGCCAACCACAAGAAAAAATTTGAAAAGACCACAAGTACATGGAGGTTAAAGAACATCTTACTAAAGAATGAATGGGTCAACCAGGAAATTAAAGAAGAAATTGAAAAAATACATGGAAATAAATGATAATGAAAGCATAATGACCCAAATCCTTTGAGATAAAGCAAAAGAGGCCCTAAGAGGGAAGTATATAGCAATACAGGCCTACCTCAGAAAGCAAGAAAAATCTCAAATACATAACCTAACCTAACACCTAAAAAGAAAGAACAAATGATGCCTAAAGCCAGCAGAAGGGAAATAATATAGAGCAGAAATAAATGACATACAAACAAACAAAAAACACAGTAAATCAGATCAATGAAACCAAGAACTGGTTCTTTGTTGTTTGTTTGTTTGTTTGTTTGTTGTGTCTTTTAAGTTTGTTTGCTTATTTATTTATTTTTGTGAGAGGGAGAATGTGTGCGTGAGAGGGAGACAGACAGAGAGCACGGGAGAAAGAGAGACAATCCCAAGCAGGCTTGGCACCATCATCACAGAGCCCAACATGGAGCTTAAATTCTTGAACTGTGAGATCTGAGCCCAAATCAAGAGACAGACGCAACTGACCGAGCCACCCAGGTGTCCATAGGAGCTGGTTCTTTGAAAGAATTAATAAAATTGATAAACCCCTAGCTAGACCTTATTAAAACAAAAACAGAAAGGACCCAAACAAAATCACAAATGAGAGAAAAGTGATCATAACCACCACCACAGAAATACCATCATATGTGAATATTGTGAAAAATTATATGCCAACAAACTGGGCAATCTGTAAGAAATGGATAAATTCCTAGAAACACATAAACTACCAAAACTATAACAGGAAGAAATTGAAAACTTGAACAAATAACTAACAAAGAAAAAAATTGAATCAGTATTCAAAATACTCCCAACAAACATAAGTGCAGGGCCAAATGGCTTGACAGAGGAATTCTACGAAACATTTAAAAGAGACATGATACCTATTTTTCTCAAAATGTTTTGAAAAATAAAAGAAAAACTTTCAAATTAATTCTATGAAGCAAGAATTACCTTGATTCCAAAACCAGAAAAAGACCCTATTAAAAAAGAGAATTACAAGCCAAATCCCAGATGAGCATGTATGCAAAAATTCTCAACAAAATAATAGCAAATTGAATCCAACAGTACATAAGAAGAATAATTTACCATGCTCAAGTGAGATTTATTCCTCAGCTCCAAAGGTCATTTAATATTCTCAAATCAATCAATGTGATACACCACCTTTATAAGAAAAGATAAGAACCACATGATACTCTTAACAGATACAGAAAAAGCATTTGATGAAGTACAGCATCCATTCTTGATAAAAACTCTCAGTAAAGTAGGGATACAGGGAACATACCCTAACATCATTCACACCATATACAAAAGACCCACAGCTAATATCATCCTCATTTGCAAATGACATAACTGATAAAGGGTAAGTATCCAAAACTATAAAGAACTTATAAAACTCAACACCCCCAAAATGAATAATCAAATTAATAATTTAGCAGAAGACATGAATATACATTTTTTTCCAAGAAGACACACATGTAGCTGACAAACCCATGAAAAGATGCTCAACATCACTCGTCATCATGGAAATAAAAGCCCAAACTACAATGAAGTGTCACCTCATGCCTGTAAGAATGCCTAAAAGCAACAACACAAGAAACATATATTGGTGAGGATGTGGAGAAAGGGGAACCCTCTTTCACTGTTGGTGGGAATGCAAACTGGTACAGCCAGTCTGGAAAAAGGTATAGAGGTTCTTCAAAAAGTTAAAAATAGAAGTAAGCTACAGTCCAGCAATTGCACTGCTAGAATACAAAAATGCTGATTCAAAGGGACAAATGCACCCCAATGTTTGCAGCAGCATTATCAACAATAGCCAAATTATAGAAAGAGCCTAAATGTCCATTGGCTGATGAATAGATAAGAAAGAGGTGGTATATAGCCCTAAAAAAGAAAGAAATCTTGCCATTTTCAAGGACGTGGATAGAGCAAGAATGTATTATGTTGAGTGGAATAAGCCAGTAAGAGAAAGAAAAATACCATATTTCACTAATATGTGGAATTTAAGAAAAAGAGGCACACCAGAAAACAGACTCTTAACTATAAGGAACAAATTGAAGGTTACTGGAGGAGAGATTGGAGGGGGGATGCGTTAAATGGGTGATGGGCATTAAGGAAGGCACTTGTCTTCAGCATTAGGTGTTATATGTAAGTGATGACTCATTAAAATCTACTCTTGAAATATCACACTATATGTTAATTAACTGGAATTTAAATAAAAACTTGAAGCAAAAAAAATAAAAATAGAATCATGGGAAATATAAATGTAAATAGAAAACATTTCTTTATTTACAAATTATCCTTTCCTGTTTGTTTTCTGCCTTTAGTTGGGGTAAATTTATAGAAGACAGCCCTGCTTTTCCAGCTTGCTTCCTTATTTGCTTACTTTTTCTCCTTCATCACTGTTTTGTTTACTAAAACTTCTAAGCTTGATGTGATTGAGGAGAACAATACAATAAAGTATAATTATTAGGAAATTACATTATGTTTTAAAACATAGTAAGTGCTATGTAAAGAAAAAATTGTGCCCAGTGTAATGATCACATGAAACTGGCTGAGAGGTTTCCTCATTAGTCATAAATTTCCTTCTACAATCAATATTTTAAATGTAGATTTTGGCATTATAGTTTTTTTCTCAAGTATAGGAATCAGTGAATTTTGCTGTTTATAAGACTTAAGTAGTTGCAATTAGATGATTTTCAGACAAACTCCTGTTTCTCAGGTTGTATATCCTTTTATGGCATAGGAGAAATAAAAATGAATTCTGTTCCACTCTAGAGAAAGAGTCTTGCCAAGGGCTTTATCATTTCAATTAAATAATTTTAACATTATTTTCTAGATTATGGAGGATATGCAGACATGATCTTTACCTAGAAGCATGCATACTCCCTACTTTTAGACATGGGTAAAATTCAAAACTTAAAAAAGGAAACTAATGAGAAGATGTCTGTCCTTTTTCGAATATAATTTCTACATCTATGGTTCTTCTCCTTTTAATTAAGTAAATTAACACCTGTCTCTTTTCAAGAGAAAATAAAACAGAGCAAAACAGTGCCTCAGACAAACACTAAATTCAACCTCAGTGACTACTTCTTCTCCAAGGAAGATAGACATTAACATCCTAATATGAGTTGCTAGACCCAGAAGCTCTGACAAAAGATGGATGTATATAGTAAAGCATGTAGTGGGGTAAAGGCATACTTTTAGTGCCAAAATATGAGAAATTATAAGGAACTTGCAAAGATATTTAGTTTATCTTGGATTCCTTTCAGCCTGATCCTTGTTCTTTGCCAGCTGTCAGCTAGTTGATCTGATAATCTAATGCAGCACTAATGTATCACTTATTCTGTTCTACATATGTGCCCTTTAAATTCAGGAAAATGTCTTAATCCAGCAGAGCAATTTTACTGTGAAGAACTTCTTGCAGCATGGTTAGCTGACAGATGAAATATTTAGGGGAAAGACAGACTTACTTGAACCTCTGAAAAGAAAGTCATGTAGGTGGCTACCTAATCTGCCTGGGTATAGGATTTTTTTCCCCCATCAAAGACATTTTGCAACTTAACTTGGCTGTTGTGGTCTTCTAATTCAGTTTTATCATCTTTGTTTTAAAGATATGTATCATTTGGTAATGTCTTCCACTTGGGATATAGACCAGGAATCAGCTATCAATGACCTAGGGGCTAAATGCAGCCTGTCCTCTGCTTTTGCAAATAATGTGGTATTGGCACAATGCCATGTCCATTTTAAAAAATTATTTGCGGCTGCTTTCACCCTATAATGGCAGTATTGAGTAGTTGAGAGAGTCCATGTGCCACACAGGCTGAAGGTATTTATTGTCCACCCCCTTTTACAGAAAAAGCATTCAGATCCTTAATATAGAGCATACAAAGAAGGATGTTAAGGTGAGATTCTGATAGGGAGTTCATAGAAAACATATAGAGTCTCTTGTGTTTTAACTTCCAAATGAAGTCTCTCCTTAAGAAGGGAGAACTTTTGAGAAGATGGGCATTAGGAATTTAATTGGAAGAGGGGCGCCTGGGTGGCTTAGTCGGGTAAGCGTCCGACTTTTGCTTAGGTCATGATCTCATGGTTTGTGGGTTCGAGCCCAGCGTCGGGCTCTGTCTGACTTCCAGCTCAGAGCCTGGAGCCTGTTTCAGTCTGTGACTCCCTCTCTCTCTGACCCTCCCCTGTTCATGCTCTCTCTCTCTCTCTCCTAGAAATAAATAAAACATTTTTTTAAAAAAAGGAATTTAATTGGAAGAGATGTGGTATCAACTTGGCTGTTGATTTCTTCTTTCCTTTCTAGGTGTCATTAATTCTTTATATATTGCCCCTGAGGAAGAATTACTGCACTCATCTTGCATGCCAGGCAGGATGACTACAGGAGTCAACTCCAGGCTTGGTGTATGAGACCTAGGTCATGCTTAACCAATAGTCCTGATCCCACTTATGCATCCCTGGAGACAAAAGACACTTAGTGCCTATATAATATTAAGTACACAATATTTGCTTTGTAATATGCCCCAACTCTACCTTATAGTGCAATACACATGCAGCCTCATTAGTAGAAAAATATTATGTCATAATGTGGACAGGATTTTGGTTTTGATTTTTAATAGAAATATTTTCTCAGTCTTTTTCCTTAGATCCCTATCCTTCAGTGTTAATTATGTGCATTACTAAGGGTCTACCATTGGTCCTATGTAATTTTTCTGGTATACTTCATGTCTGTCCTCATGGTTTATGCTTATTCCTGAGTTGCAATCTTATTCTTCAGTTCTAGACTCAAGTTTATTGTCTGTTGAATGCCTCTAACTAGATTTCCCACAACTGTCTCCAACTCAGAATATTTAGAATAGAATTCATGACATCTTTTTCCCAACTTCTTTCCATATTCTCTGTTTTGATTAATGAAATGACTTGTTAGCTTTTCCCTCACTATTCACATCTATTTGATGCCCACTTCTTGTTGGTTCTGCCTGAATAATCCTCACTTGAACTGTTCTAGTTTTGGTATTTATTGTCTCTCCCCTGAACTATAGCAATAATATTTTTAGTCATCCTAACTTCAGTCTTAACCACCCTCCCAAACTGTCTCTATACCACTGCCAAATATTTCTTTGTACAACATAGGTCTCATTGGGACACTTGTCTTCTCAGAAATCTGTAATGGCCTACTATAGGTAACAGTAAAGTCTTAACTAGCATTCCTCCTTTTCATCTGCTTGCAATGCTCACAATTTCCCTTCCACTGGTGAAATTATGTTCATCTTTCAAGACCCTATTCAATGGCTGTTTTCTCCATTACATGTTTCCTAGTATCTTTTCCCCAACTCCAAGGAAAATTAATTCCTCCCTATGCGCATATCATGTTGTTAATGTGGTGTTGTAACACCCAACTCATTATAATTGGTGATAAGCAGACCTGCCCTTTTCTTTATGCTGAGAGTTCCTCTGGAGTAAATGTATCTCATTTGTCTTTGAATTTTTATCACACAGCAGAGTATGTGGCTCAAAGAAGTAGCTGGCAGGGGCATCGGGGGGGGGGGGCTCAGTCAGTTAAGCATCTGACTTTGGCTCAAGTCCTGATCTCATAGTTGTGTTTGTGAGTTCCACCCCTGCATCAGACTCTCTGCTGGCAGCACTGAGCCCACTTTGGATCCTCTGTCTCCCTCTCTGCCCCTTCCCCACTTTCACTTCTGCAAGCTCTCTCTACCTGTCTCTCAAAAATAAACAAACATTTAAGAAAAAAAGAAGTACCTGGCAAGTATTTATTGATCAGTAACTGTATTAGTGATAATCATTTTCCTCCTGTGATAGAAATATAATAAAATGGTCTTTTGTATTAAACATATCAAAACCCTCTAGCTGTTCTCTCTCCCCTTCCCTTCTCCCTACCCTCTCTGCGAGTTTAAGAAAAAAAAAACTTTTCATTATTTTAATGGCTCCTTTGATTCTTCAACATTGATTCAGCAACTATTTTACTAAAGTACTTAAACTTGTCACCATATCTTTCTAAGTTGTGAAATCCCAGTGTACTATATTTTCCACATATAACTCTAGATTAGAGCCATCAATAGGCACAAGAAACACCTTGTGCTGGCTCCATTTTATTTGTAAAAATTCTGGTATTCAACCCCTCATTTGTCTGCATCACTTAGTGATTTACTATTCACTTATGACTGACTATAACCGCTTAAATATTCATTATTTATCCATACACAGATACACCCCTGCTTCTGTCTCTAAGTGGTTTTCTTTTCCTTTATGATAAAAATCATTAGAGAAGGACTATACTTCAAACATATACCTGATCTTTCTACCTTCGCTAAGTCTTGCCACCTTTAAAGACCATTTGAAGAGAGTAAAATAATTCAATTTTTCATTTCTGGGGAGTTGCTTACTTTAAAGGAAGAGAAATAGTTCTAAATTTCACAAGATAAAATCTAATCATGTTAAATTTGTAAAGTATATCATAGCTTAAGTATAAACATTCACAATATGTGGAAAATAACATTGAGATTTCATTGTAATATAAAGTATGCATAAGTCAAAAATCCGTATAGTAGTTCTCATTGAAAGAAGTCACATCTAAAACATGACATATATTATCGCAAAGTTTTGTGCAGGAAATAAAATCCAGTGTGTCTGTAAACTCCCTAAATCTCCTAGTAAGTTTTTTGTTCAACATGACAAGCCTAATGGTAAATCCCTCTATACCAATAAATAAGGCAATTTAAGCAGAAGATTCATGATAAAGCCAGAAAACTCCTCTATAAATAATGGCATAGTATCTAGGGAAGAAGGAGATTAAAGAGAGGTCAGTAGATCATTAGCATAGTAGGGAGAGAACATTGTCATCAGTAAGTAAGCAGTAACAGTTGACCAAATCTAGCTCATAATCAAAGATAGAATGACAAGTGAGATGCATTTTACACTGTGGAATGTAGCTGCAGTGCTCATGTGCAACAGAATGGCTTGTTTCCCAGAATGCAACCACCACTATATAACAATGTCCTTATTATTTCTAGTTTTGAAAAGAGGATCTTCAATAATATCTGGTTCCAATGTCTATTGCATCCAAACCCGATTTTGAAGTGATCCACACTATAACATTGTTTTTGGATATTTTCACAGATCAACTCTTTCTAGCTATATGAACCCCAGATTCATGGTGTCAAAGACAGAAATGACATAGCATATTCATTTTATATTTCATGTTTTATAAACTAATGACTCAGACAGATACACCTATAGAGCCATAATATCCTAGAAAAGAAACCGAGGAATTCCCTTTGGGCTCCTGGCATGTTCCCCCAAACCCTTTAGCAGCTAACTAGCTAGTCTTTCAAATAAGCTATTAGAGAAATCAGGTTTATAACTTTACTTGATTCCACTGTTTTGCCATCTTTTCTGTAAAGTTCTTTTTAATTATCAGTTTATTTTCTTAGAATTCAAATTCAGGCCCTATTATCCTGACTTCTGGAAATATGAAAGGTATCTAATAAGCTTTGTCCTTTCAGTAAATACCCAGTTCATGTCCATGGATATAGTTACATCCTTAATCCTATTTTCCCTGAGCTTAATTATCTGTCTTGTGTTTGTGGTGTGGCATTTACCAAACTTTTAGCACTTCTCTTATTTTTCATCAGACTTCTTTTCAGTTTTTTATATATCTTAAACAGAGGAAGAGCCAGATGTGTGAGGCCATAGTTTACACAGTTTAGGAGAAATCATTTCAAAAAAAGAATATAAAAAATAACTTTCTTTTACAAATTTTACAAAAATACATGTTCAGGTAAACATTTTGCCAGCACCCTTCCTGTGCAAGTGAGGAGTCCTTATTGCTTTTGCTTCATTACCTTCACAGTGAATCTGTATCTGCCTTTAGAGCTGTTCTGCCCATAAATTAAGCACAATTCTTTATTTTTGTCTTTTTTTCTTTCATAGTTTATTGTCAAGTTAGATTCCATATAACACTCAGTACTTATCCCAACAAGTGCCCTCCTCCATGCCCATCACCTCCATTCCCCTCCCCCACCACACACCCATCAGTCCTCAGTTTGTTCTCAGCATTCAAGAGTCTCTCATGGTTTGCCTCCCTCCCTCTCCCCAAATATTTTTCCCCTTCCCCTCCCCCATGGTCCTCCGTTAAGTTCCTCCTGATCCTCCTATACGTGCAAATATATGGTATTTGTCCTTCTCTGCCTGACTTATTTCACTCAGCATAACACCCTCAAGGTCCATCCATGTGGCTACACATGGCCACATTTCATTGTTTCTCATTGCCATGTAGTATTCCATGGTATAGATAAACCACATCTTCTTGATCCATTCATCTGTTGATGGACACTTAGGCTCTTTCCATGTTTTAGCTATTGTGGAGAGTGCTATTATGAACATTGGGGTACATGTGCTCCTATGCCTCAGCATTTCTGTATCCCTTGGGTAAATTCCTAGCAGTGCTGTTGCTGGGTCATAGGGGAGTTCTATTGTTAATTTTTTGAGGAACCTGCACACTGTTTTCCAGAGGGGCTGCACCAGTTTACATTCCCACCAACAGTGTAGGAGGATGCCCATTTCTCCACATCCTCGCCAGCATCTAGAGTTCTCTGATTGGCTCATTTTAGCCACTCTGACTGGCGTGAGGTGGTATCTCAGTGTGGATTTGATTTGTATTTCCCTGATGAGAAGCGATGCTGAGCATCGTTTCATGTGTCTGTTGGCCATCTGGATGTCCTCTTGGGAGAAGTGTCTGTTCATATCTTCTGCCCATTTCTTCACTGGGTTGTTTGTTTTTCGGGCGTGTAGTTTGGTGAGTTCCTTGTAGATTCTGGATATCAACCCTTTATCTGATATGTCATTTGCAACTATCTTTTCCCATTCCATCAGTTGTCTATTAGTTTTATGGACTGTTTCCTTTGCCGTGCAGAAGCTTTTAATCTTGATGAGGTCCCAATAGTTCAGTTTTGCTCTTGATTCCCTTGCCTTTGGGGATGTGTCAAGTAAGAAATTGCTGTGGTTGAGGTCAAGGAGGTTGTTTCCTGCTTTCTCCTCTAGGGTTTTGATAGTTTCCTGTCTTACATTCAGCTCCTTTATCCATTTTAAGTTTATTTTTGTGTATGGTGTGAGACAGTGATCTAGTTTCATTCTTTGGCGTGTTGCTGTCCAGTTCTCCCAGCACCGTCTTTTTTCCATTGGATCCTCTTTCCCCCTTTGTCAAAGATTAACTGGCCGTACATTTATGGTCCAATTCCAAGTCCTCTATTCTATTCTATTTGTTTATGTGTCTGTTCTTATGCCAATACCATACTGTCTTGATGACAGCTTTGTAGTAGAGGCTAAAGTCCAAGATGGTGATGCCTCCCGTTTTGGTTTTCTTCTTCAATATTACTTTGGCTATTCAGGGTCTTTTGTGGTTCCATACAAATTTTAGGATAGTTTGTTGTAGCTTTGAGAAGAATGCTGGTGCAGTTTTGATTGGGATTGCATTGAATGTATGCATTGCTTTGGGTAGTAATGACATTTTAACAATATTTATTCTTCTGATCCATGAGCATGGAATGTATTTCCATTTATTTGTATCTTCTTCAATTTCCTTCATAAGTTTTCTTTTTCATCATACAGATCTCTTATATCTTTGGTTAAGTTTATTCCTAGGTATTTTATGTTTTTTTGTAAGCACAACTCTTTAAAAAAAAAAAAAAAAAGGTCAAACTTTCAAAAAGTATAAACCCAAGTAAGAACATTGCAATCACATGTGCTAAGCTAGTATTTACACTAAATTAATGACTATCTTCATTAATTAAGAAATAGTTATTGCACTCCTACTTTGTATTAGGTGCCGTATTTAGCTTATACTTAAGAGTGCTTATCTAAATATAATATCACACCTTACGCAAGCTAAACCAACATAAGTGCCTGCTTTTTCAGACACTATTAAACTAAGCCAAGACTGAAACAAACATGCATAAAAGAAATATATAGATGTATGAATGCATTTAAAATATAAACAGATACATTAACATTACATACAAGAAAGAATGAGGGCACCTTCAGGTGATGGTTAGTAAAGGAGTTTTTGGATCTCAAATATAATATGAAGAAGGAGAAGTTTAAAGGCATACTTTTTAAAAATTTTAAGTTTTATTTATTTATTTAAGTAATCTTTAAACCCTCCATGGGGCTTGAACCCACAAACCAAATCAAGAGTCATGTGCTCTTCCAAAGGAGCCAGCCAGATACCCCCAATCTTTCTTCTAATTAATGAAAATGATATGTCATTTACCAATAACATAGCGCAGAAGTGTCAAGTTAATTTTAGGACTGCTATAACCTCTAGGGTCTGTGTTGTCATTCTTTTCCATGTCTCATCAGTGCTTCATTTATTTGTGTTGCTTGTATTGTACTTGTTGTTTAGAGTTATATATGTTTTTCTACATATTAAAATTACCCTGACTGTTCAGACAACATCAATAAAGTGAAAGGTGCTACTCCATAATTACTGGAAGGACGTCAAAATTTGAGTAATTAGGACAACTCATCAAACAATCACTTTCTACTTAGAAAAGCCCAAGAGTTCTGACTGGAAGTCAAGATAGCTTTGTGAAGAGCAAATTGAGGAAAACCACTTTAATTTCCTTTTGTGAAAGAACCTGTGCCTGTAGCCCAAGAGAAATAAATCTTTATTTGGTAAGATTCAGATTCCCTCTCTGATGATATTCATTCTCAATTTTGGCTGGAAAAAAATAGGATCTAGATTTTAGATTCTAGAATACTATTTCAAATGACAGTAAGACTGTTTTCCAGGTGAGTGAGTCTTGAAAATTGGCTACAAGAGGAACTAACACTAACACTAGAGAATGTAACTTCTTTGGATGACTCCTAAGTGCCAGGAGCACCATGCATACAATTTCTTTATGGATGTGTATGTTCCCTCAAAAATAGGATCCAGTTCAGTTAGGAATTAGTAAAATATAAAATAATTAAGGGCATCACCCTGGTACCATAGAGACAAGTACATACACAAATTCATTAGAAAAAGATTTTTGATTCTTAGTGGAAGTGTACTAACGATGAATCATCAGTATATGAGGTGCGAGTATTTTTTAAAGACAAATCAGAAATGTTCACAGTCAAAGGAATTGTACCCTCCTCATTATCTTAACTGAAAGATAATGACATTGCCCTAAATATTTTTAGAAATGCCTATTTTGGTTTTTCCCTAAAAGTTATATAGCATATGCTTTAGATCTTTTCAGGGTTACTAAATCTGTGCAACTTGAGGGTTTGATTTTTGCAAATAGCCAAAAATTATATTGAGCCAAGTTTTATGAATAAGATATATGATTGAACTGGGTAACAAAATCTCTGGTCAAAATTATTATTAACCTAAAATATTGAGACTGATTTCATTTGATTCAGAGTTCATTTCTTTCTTTTTTCTGTTTCTCTCTTTCTTTCTTTATTGTTTTTTGTTTGGAGGGGGGCTGGAGAGCACTAGTGGGAGAGGAATAGAAGGAGAAAGAATCTAAAGTGAGATCCATGCCCAGTGTGGAGCCCGACTCAGGGCTGGATCTCTTGGAGATCATGACCTGAGCTGAAATCAAGAGTCAGATGCTTAACCAACTGAGCCACCCAGGTGCCCCTCAAAGGTCAATTCTGAAGATGGACGTATAATCACAAAGTAATGACTCTCACGAAAATAAGTTTTTGGTTCCCAAAGTGGCTATCTGAAGAACAGCATTCATGGTTTCAACCGATATATTGGAACCAATCTTTTAAGTTTATAATTGCACCTTAAAATTTTACAAAACAAATGCTATGATATGTTAGGAAAATTGATGTATGGGATACTGGGAATATTTTTACACTAGATATTGGTTAGCCCTATCCCTTAGGGTATTGTTTCCTGTTTAGTCTATTTTTTTGTAGGGGTATATGCTGTTGCAAAAGCCTATAATTTACAAACTAATGTCCAACCAGTAGAGAAGACTCATAGGAAAACCTAAACATTACTGAGTTTATAGAAAGATCTCTATGAAAGAGTTATTATTCTCTAGAAATGGTATTGAACGGCTTAATTTGGAGTTCAAACAAATTTTCGTAAGAGACTCTCTGACCCCTGCCTGTCCCCTCAACCTTTACCCTACAAACTGAAAAACTCCCCTGATTTGCATTTGAGAATTAGCCTCACTTTTATGGAATTGAGTCACTGTAGTAGTTCCTGTGGAAAAGTTATACCTCCGTGATGAATATTTTAAGGAAGATATTGACCAGGCTTCTATTTCTCAGCAGCCAGTAGACAAGATAAGAGCTTAAGAAACTGGCAGCTTTTAGTTAGACATAAGGAAGTATTTTCTTTTAGAAATGATTAAGTATCAGCACAGATTTCTGAGTGAGGTCATGGGACTCTATTCACAAGCAGAAGACTACAGCAAACATTTCTTCAGGGCCCTTCCTGTTCTGAGTCTATATTTCTTTTTCTTTTAATTTTTTCAATGTTTTTATTTTTAATTTCTGGAAGAGAGAGAGAAAGAGCGCGTGAGCAGGGAAGGGTCAGAGAGAGAGGGAGACACAGAATCCAAAACAGGCTCCAGGCTCTGAGCTAGCTGTCAGCACAGAGCCCAACACGGGGCTCAGACCCACAAACCATGAGATCATGGCCTGAGCCGAAGTGAGACGCTTAACCCACTGAGCCACCCCGGCACCCCTGAGTCTATATTTCTGTTTATCAAGGTAATTTGATATTCTTTTTTTTTTAATTTTTTTTTTACAAATAGTTTATTGTCAAATTAGTCTCCACATAACACTCAATGCTCATCCCCGTAAGTGCCCTCCTCCATGCCCACCCCCATCCCACATCCATCAGTCCTCAGTTTTTGTCAGCATTCAAGAGTCTCTCATGGTTTGCCTCTCTCCCTTTCCCCACCATTTCCCCCTTCTTCTCCCCCTTGTTCCTCCGTCAAGTTCCTCCTAATCCTCCTATACGTGCAAACATATGGTATTTGTCCTTCTCTGCCTGACTTATTTCGCTCAGCATAACACCCTCAAGGTCCATCCATGTTGCTACACATGGCCAGATTTCATTCTTTCTCATTGCCATGTAGTATTCCATTGTATAGATAAACCACATCTTCTTGATCCATTCATCTGTTGAAATTAACAATAGAACTCCCCTATGACCCAGCAATAGCACTGCTAGGAATTTACCCAAGGGATACAGAAATGCTGACGCATAGGAGCACATGTACCCCAATGTTCATAGCAGCACTCTCCACAATAGCTAAAACATGGAAAGAGCCTAAGTGTCCATCAACAGATGAATGGTAATTTGATATTCTTATCTTAATCTCCAAGGTGCTTTTCAACCCTCCCAAATTGGTCTTATTCAAACCTTAATGATTGTGCCGCCTCTTCCATCTTCTAAGATGGTGACAGTAATAACGCAGTAAACTCAGCCCTCAGCCCTGTAACAGACCACTTGTTTTGTCCTTTCCCCACACCCATGCCTCCCCAAGATGTTCTCCCATTAAAATATTCTATCAGTCACTATAGAATTTCAGTCTGTTATTTGGTTCAAAATAAAAATTTTAAAAAGCTAGACATTAACTTTATATAGCTGCTCACAAAGTACTTCGTCCATTTTAAGTAGAGGTCCATAGAGGCATGTCAATTCAATTGTTTTTCTTTCCTAGATGGAAAGGGAGGATACTCAAGTACCTACTAAGAAACATGTGTCTGTGGAAACCTGCAGAATTTGAAAACTTTTTCCATGCTACAGATTGTAGATTAACTTCTAGCTAATCTGAGTTTTGCATTCTAATAGACTGACAAGAGAGGCAGTTTTTCTTCCAACTTCAGTTCACATGACTTTGCAGTTGGAAGGCAAATTTTAAAAGAAGGCCTTGGGGATCACAGCCAGCCTTCATTATTGGTGCATGACCACTTTGTAACCAACTGCAAGTTTAATATCCAAGAAGATTTGCACATAACAGTCTTTTATTTTCTTTCTTCTCATTTTTAATAATTTACCCATGAGATTCTATTCATGGCTGCACTGGTGTGCAAAGATCTGTTCATCTGTCAAACCTCCAATACATACAGCATTGAAAAGATACATTAATGTTTTATTTGTTTCCTAAGGAGGCTGTACAGTAAGCGGGTTGTGCTGAATACAGGAAGGCTACTTCAGTGAACATGTAGTAGAATTCATTTAACTGGCTCCCTCACCTGCAGCATATTAGTTTCTTCTCTAAGTCTCCCCTCTGCCAAAAGGAAGTAATTTATACAAACAAACTTAAGGAACTTTTCATAGAAACCTTCTACTGGAACCTGAGATGGTTTTGTCTTAAATTGAAAGATCACTGGAGGGGCGCCTGGGTGGCTTAGTCGGTTGAGCGTTCGACTTTGGCTTGGGTCATGATCTCACGGTTCGTGGGTTCAGGCCCCGCGTCGGGCTCTGTGCTGACTGCCAGCTTAGAGCCTGGAGCCTATTTCGGAGTCTGTGTCTCCCTCTCTCTCTGACCCTCCCCTGCTCGCGCTGTCTCTCTCTCTCTCCTAGAAATAAATACAAATAAAAATTTACAAAAAAAGAAAGATCACTGGAAAACCTGTGTATTACTAATGCATGTGGATCCTGCAAATATCTCATTCAAACCAAAGATCTCATTTTAAAAATTAGAACACAACTTTTCTTTTAACTTTGGAGGATCTGTGAATTTTCACTGCAGAGTGTTGAGCTGTGTCAGTATGACAAATGTCATGGATCTCAGACCTCAGAAACACTAAGCACTGGAATTTTAAAGAAAATAAATGTAGAGGTCAGTGAATCATAACTTATGCTTGATTAGAAAGAAAACCACCACTTGAAGGTAGATAATGCTTATATCAAGGCCACTAAAATGCTCCTCAATAAAGAAATATGAGATGGGTAGGGAACTATGTGTAAAGATGTTCTTAGTAATTTAATGTTTTGAGAATTTCCAGGCTGAAAACTATTATTATGTAAATAGACTTGCTCCAGCTGCTAATTCTTAGAAAAAATATAGAGAGTATCTAAAGTTTAACTAGGTTTCAACCTTTTATGTTATGAAGATTACAATAAGGAAGAGGGAGATAGGAAGTGTATTAGGCGTTATTTTATGTAAGGTGATCAGGGGAGGCCTTACTAATGAGACATTTAAGCAGATACTTGATGGTGTTGATAGCAGAGGAATTACAAGTGTAAAGGTGCTGAGGGAAGGAGACGTGGGGCTGGAATCGAATGACCCAGGAGAAGATGAAGTCAGAGAGGTAGCAGGGGCCTAAATCATGTAAGGCCTTATAGGCTATCGGAAGGGCTGTTTTTCTTCACCTCTGAGTAGGAATAGATGGATTCTCTGACTGACAGAAAGAAAGGAAGTGAATAGAAGAGGGGGGAAAAGATAAGGATAGAGCTTTAGGGGAAAGGGAGAATTAAAGGATGGGAAAGAGAAGTGTAGTCTAGAAAGGAGATGGAGAGAAAACACACTAGTCTATAGGAAGGAAGGAACATAATATCTCATAATAATCTCATAACATAATCGAAAAAGGCAGAAAATGTTAATTTTGTTTGATTTGGTTTAGCAGGTTACCTATGATCTATATATACGTCTATGATTCATACCACATTTACATAGGTTAATAAGCATGACTTTAACTTCCACCTAACTACAGTATGAATACATTTGTTCAGTGTCTGTTACTGAGACACCTAAGTATTTGAGCACGCTAATCAAGCATTCAATTACCCTAGTGAAAAAGAAACTTTTACTTCTCAGTTACAAATGTAATTGATTGGTTGGTCAAGTATTCATGAGATCTTGCATAAGAAAAACTTTATAGGTCATTTGTACCATAATACATGGAAATCTTTGGGAAAGAAAGTATTTTTCTCTATTATAGTACTAATAAAGTCTTCAGAGGTACTGACTCTAAGAGTATAGTTTCTGGAGCTGAAAATTCTTTTCCCTGAGCACTTGTCATGACTCCTTCAATCCAGTATGCCCTTTAAACACAGTGAAACTATAGAAAAGGAATATCTAATGTTGGTTGATGTCAATTAAAGAATAGGGTTCTTTTCTTTAATGGAAAGCCTTAAATCGTCCCCAGTCGCAGCTGAAAAATCTAATGAATCATTGCTGCCATCTTATAGTGGATTTTTTTTTTCTCTAATAATGTAACTGTTTAGTTCTTTGTTCAATGCTGAAAATATTATTTTGGCTCACATTTTATCTTCCCATTTGTAACCTGACATGCTCATTCTAAAATGGGAGTGAGAAAGATCTGGAGAAGTATCTGTACCTTTACTAGTACCTTTGGTATTCTTTAGGACTTTCTCCCAGTTGTGCTAACAAATAAGGACCTCGGCCCAAGTTACACATCACTTAGTGGTAACATACATTTGGAATTTGTTTTTCACAACAATTCCTGTCCTTGGTTGTAGGCAAGCACAGCAGATTGTAAAAGTATCACTGGCAGCCAAAACAATTCAAGTAAAGAAGATGTTAGGTATCTATCTATATTGAAGTAAAGTAGAAGGAAAGGAAGGAGAATTTTTTTAGGGAAATTTCTTTTGTATGGTGATGAAAAGGTGTCATATGTAGAATCATATTTCCTCTTTATTGTCATGCCCAGGACACCTATGTGACAGGGAAAGGACATTGCTGCCATAACTCTGGTTCACTGGTCTGAACAACCTTTCCATCTCTACCTGTTTTGCCTCCTGTTATTGCCTGAAATTAAATGAGAACCACCCCACTCAAATGCAAAAAGTCATATCATTCTTCTTATCTTGTATTTGGAATCCTCCAGTAGATGATTTTCCAGCAGGACTAGCAGCCTCTTATGGGTAAAGATTGTAAAAGTATAAGAAAGCTTAGCACAGTTTATGGTAGAGTACTGAGTGTAGGCTAATTCACCTGACATTTCCATAAACCTTTAGGCAGACCAAGTGAATACCACATCCTTACATCCTTAGATAAATATTCAAAGAGAAATAAAAGCAAACTTCTAATTTCTAAACCAAATGACCTTTTCTTAGAGCATGTGTATGCTTCATTTTCTCAGATTGATGTCAGAACTATCTCCAGATGTTAAAAAACAAAAACAGTTGGGGCGCCTGGGTGGCTTAGTCATTTAAGCGTCCGACTTTGGCTTAGGTCATGATCTCGCGGTTCGTGGGTTCGAGCCCCACGTCAGGCTCTGTGCTGACTGCCAGCTCAGAGCCTGGAGCCTGTTTCAGTCTGTGACTCCCTCTCTCTCTGACCCTCCCCTGCTCACGCTATCTCTCTAACTCTCTCTCCTAGAAATAAATTAAAAAAAATTTTTTTTTAAAACAATTAACACCAAAAACAAAAAAGAAGTCCATTGCTTTCTTCTAGAAAATGTTATTCCTCGGTTTATGCCACAGTCCCATAAGGTGTGTTGAACCTTAAGATGATGTGTGAATTTCATTCTTAGTCCACATAGCAAAATATTCTGTGATGTTTTTGTTTCTTAGATTTGTCAAATATTATATAGTAACAATAAAAAAATTCCCCAAAACTTCCTGTTCATTCTATCTAAACCTTTTTTTCTCATGAGTCAGGAAGGCAAATCCTGTTTGTTCAAAGTTTGTTGGGGGGGGGTGTGTTTCATTTCTTCCTATTTTTACCCGATATTGCAAGATTTCCCTATCAAAAAAGATGCTTCCTTCTCCCCAGTGCACACATATGTGGACATGTTCCTGGGCTGGAAGAAACGGAATACAGACCCTGAATTGCATGGGACATTGGTATTGCCCAGTGTGGAATAATATAATAACTACCACTATTCATTGAACATTTTTTATGTGCATGGCATAGTACTTAATGACTTTATATGCAATTTCTCATTAAATTGCAAACCACTATGAAGTACAGGTATTTCACAGATGAGGAAAGGAGACTTAGTGCAATTAAGTAAATAGCCCTAAGGGATAAAGTGTGACAGTCATTAACTAGGATTTAAGTCAGATTTCTCAGCTCCTAAAGGCCATCCTGTGTTTACAGGGGTATGCTATTCTATTTAGGATGTTTGGATTATGGTTCCTGATTTCAGAGGAACAAAATAAAGAGGCTTCTTTCTCATTATTTTTATCCTGGGCATAAAATTACATGTCAGGAAAGTTTTGGAAATATTATCAATAAGATGCATTAAAAAATGAAGCCTTTGAATTATATTTATCTAGGAAAGACAGAAATTTACAGTATTCATATCAGTCATTCTTTAATTTAAATTTTAAGTATTCTATATTATTTTAGAAAGAGTCAATTAAGAGAAACAGTTTAAAATTCTGGAAGGGTTAGCAAGAAACAGAAAGAAGGAAAAGCACAGTTGAATTAAAGCCAAGATAGAATCAGATGCTAGGACAGTTCAAGATTTAAAAAAAAATGTGGAGAGAATTTCACCTATTCCATTGATTTTTCATTAAAAATAATATCTCAGTGACTCATGTTTAGTGTATGAAAAGATTTTCAGTATAATACATACCAGGTTTCTTTATATTGTTGCATATGATTTGACTTACTGTCATGTGCGAATCCTTCTAACATCCCTGAGGAATGGAGAAGTACTCACCAATGTGATCACAGTATGCCTCTGGCACCAGAGTTACCAATTTGTTCACCAAGATATTTCCAATGTACATTTTTTAAGGTTATTTAACTCTAGTCTCATACAGCTTTCAATATGGTAATGAATTGCAAGCCTTTCCAAGTATATTCATACAGGTTCCTAGGGTTCCTCCCAAACCTAAAGGAGAAAGAATAAATTTATATTTTAATAAATTCCAGGCGATAGTGATATATATGAGTTTTTAAATTACCTTAAATGCCAGTAATATAGTGTAGTTAAAAAATCATGCCCAGTATGCTTATGAGGGTAGACTGTTGAACTATGCTACATTTCTAGTCATACATCAAACATATGTGGCCATTTGTGTCTTAATGGCCAGATTCTTACTGTTCAAACTTATAGTTGTTTCTATTCATAATAAATACCACCATGTATAGAGCATTTTTTCTATACCAGGCATTGTCTTCAGTGTTTTATATAAACATTATTTCCCTTAATCTATTTAACAACCAAGTAATTTGAGTAGTAGTATCTCCATTCTAGATGTGGAAACAAACTGAAAGAGATGAAGTAACTAACTTGATCAAGGACACATAGCTTTTAGGATAAGTAATAGGAGCTTGGATTGGAAACCAGGTTTATCTCACTCCAAGTTCCATTTCCCTTCCTAATTGTTCCACTTCTCCATCTCTCAAATATACCTTCACCTTTCATTCAGATCACAGTGCTTACAAAGTGCTTCTGTAGTTAGCAGTGGGTTAATAAGTCTTTGAGGACAATGGAAGCAAGGGATGGTTTTGGTGGTGATGGTTTTTGTTTTCCAGTATCACAACAAGGTTGGAAGATGCTTAACATAGGCCTGACATGAACAAAGCAGGCACTTGAGCCTCTTGGAATTTTCTGAACCAGTTTCATCCATTTCTTAAAGCTTAATTGGAATAAATTAGAGGTCTTAGCATTACATGAGCTTTTTTTTTCCATAGGACATTTTTAGCCCATAGGTCTCATTTGTTAATTATGCACAGCAGGGGAAATAGGATTTTTAATTTATTCATATTTTCAGCAAGGCAATAGAGATTTCAGGGAGAGACAAAATTAGGTTGCTGAATATATTTTGCAGTAAATCCTACAGACATTTTCTGTTATATTTTGTTCCTATTGTACTTTTTATTCTTGAAAAATAGATATGCCAGTAAAATCGAAGCTTGTTTTGGTAAATATTTACCTTGTCTGAGGTTACCACCAAAACACTTTCTCAATTAGCATCCTTTAAAAAGAACACAATCCTGTACATTGAAAGAATTTAATCCCAGGCATTCCGAGCCCTAAGAAGTAATAATTGATGCTTCCTTGAGAATGATGCTTAAGTACTCATGTCTAAGTGTTTTAAAATGTTCAGTGATGCTTGACAAATATAAAGTATTGTTAATCACAGTCAATTATTTAAGAGATTTTTAAAACCTGAGTTTAAATTTACTCCCATTGCTTTAATTCTTTTAATTATTTTGTGCTTTGTTTTGTAGGATTTAGGATGAAAAGAATACATCCTATCCCTCGAAGGAGTTTTCTCCTCATTGGCTTTTAGATTTTTAGGAGAGTTAAAGTCTTGAGAATTTCTTTTCTTTCACTCCAGTAGAACTAAAGATTGTTGATATGGAACAGATTTCCCTTTCTCTTTTAATTTTTTTTTTTTTTGAGGGGAGAGGGTTTCCAATCTCCAATTTCCTAAAGCCAGAGCCAAAGACTCAAAACATCAAGAAGAATAGGGTCTTATTTTCAGCATGAAGCCTCTTCATGAAGACAGAAATGGTGATATCAGGACCAGAATCTCACTCCCCAGTCTATATTGCTTGAAAAAGATATGCCTTTGTAGATGCTTCATTCATTTTCATTAATACCAAACCACAGAAATTGTTTTCCTCTTCATTTTGGTCTCTTTAGGATTACAGATGCCATTTCAAACTGTGCAGCTGTTTTGTTGTTAAATCTTTTCCTGAAACACATAAGATGTAAACTGATGGGCCGATATTTGGTCTGTTACATCATTTAATAGATTACATTCATGTTGTTTTAGTATTGCCTGTGACAAAGCCCCCCATTTTTTTATAGAAATTTAACTGATTTACAAATGCCAAATTTCTCCATTGGTGATTCTTTAATAATGATTATTGACTTATTTTCTTCTACCCTCAAATATGTCAGTTTAGATTTTTATTTAAACTTTTTCTTTTCTGGTTTTAATCTATTGTCAAGCAACAGTGGAAAGAAATATATAGCGAATGCTAGAAAAATAGTATGATTCAAGCTCATGAACCATATAATACCTATCAATAATCTATATCAACATTTCTCAAGTATGGTTTAGATTTGGGCTATTTTTATGTTTTTATAAAACTAAAATGATCTTAGTCCATGAGAGGATACTTATGAAATATCAACAGTCTTGGGGATAGGATTTCCAGATTTATCAACTGAAAATACTAGATAACCAGTTAAATTTGAATTTCACATAAATCATGAATAATTTTTAAATATTAATGTGCCCCACATATTACATGACTTTTTAAGTATAAGTATATTGCACACAATACCCAATGCCCACTTAGGTATGTGTGGGATATATTTATACTAAAAATTATACATGATTCATCTGATATTGAAATTAAAATTTAACCAAGCATCTTATATTTTATCAGGCAACTCTACTTGGAAGGCATCATGGTAGTGTAAGTGAATATATGTTGTTCTGTCGCTTAAGTAGCTATGTAACCTTGGGTATCTCACTTAAATTACCCGAACCTAAGTTCCATCACCTGGAAAATAACAAATAATAGTTACATTGCAGGTTTACTATAAAGATTCAAAATTACTTACTTAAAACATCTGGCACATAATAAATTTATATTAACAAATAGCTGTTACTGGGGCATCTGGGTGGCTCAGTTGGTTAAGCATCTGATTTCGGCTTAAGTCATGATCTCATGGTTCGTGAGTTCGAGCCCTGTGTTGGGCTCTGTGCTGACAGCTCAAAGCCTGGAGCCTGCTTCAGATTCTGTGTCTCCCTCTTTCTCTGCCCCTTCCTCCCTCTCTCCTTCCCTCCCCCACCCCACTCTCTCTCTCAAAAATAAACATTAAACATTTCTTTAAGGAATAGCTATTATCAGAACAAGAAAGTACTATAAAAGCAAGTTACCATTTCTTTCATCTTTATAATAAATGACAGCACTCACATTGTCTTTTTTTCTAAGTTGTAGTTTTATTTAAATCCTGCCTTTCTCAAACATCTTTTTAAAATTTTATTAATTTTTAGTGAGATATAATTTACATATAAATTTTACATATAAAATTCACCATTTTAAACTATACACTTTAGTGTTTTTTAGTATATTCACAAGGTTGTTCAACCATCACCACTATCTACTTCCAGAACATTTTCATCACCCCCAAAAGAAACCCCATACTCACTAGCAGGTACTCCCCATTCTTCCCACCCCCATCCTCTGACAACCACTAATCTATTTTCAGTCTCTATGGATTTGCCTATTTTGGACATTACACATAAATGTAATCATTTCATATGTGGCCTTTTGTGTCTGATTTCTTGCACTTAGCAGAATATTTTAAGATTCATCCATATTGTAGCATATATCAGTACTTCATTCTTTTTATGGTTGAATAAATTCCATTGTATGGATATATACTGTATTTTGCTGATGTATTTAGCAATTGGTAGACATTTGGATTGTTTTTCCTTATGGGCTATTAGGAATAATGCTGCTATGAACATTATTGTGCAGCCTTTTTTTATGAACAGGTGTTTCCTTGTCTCTTGGGTATGTATCTAGGAGTAGAATTTCTGGGTTAAACTGTAACTCTGTGTTTTGCATTTTAAGGAACAGCCAGACAATTTTACAAAATGATTCACCATTTTACATTCATGGCAGCAATGCAAAGAGTTCCAAAATCTCTATATCCTTACCTGTTATTATCTGTTTTTTTCTTTCTCTTCCTTGTTTAAATTGTAGCCATCCTAGTGGCATGAAGTGGTACCTCATTGTGGTTTTATTATCTCTTCTCTGATTATCTAACATCTTTTCATATCTATATATGTATATATAGATATCTTTGAAGAAATATTCAAATCTTTTGCCCATTTTAATTGGGTTGTCTTTTTATTATTGAGTTGGAAGACCTTTTATAAAACCTTCTCAGATATATGATTTACAAACATTTTCTTCCATTCTATGGGTTATTTCTTCACTTTCTTCACAAAGTCCTTTGATGGATAAAAGGTTTTAGTTTGGAAGAAGCCTTATTAATCTATGGTTTTCTCTTTGGTTGCTTATACTTTTGGTGTCATATTGACATTGTCTTTTCCTTAATGAGAACAAAAATTAAACCAGGAGTAAATAGACCTGATTTCTAATTCCAAATTCGCAACTACATAAATGTGTGACCTTAAGCCATTGTTTAAATTCATTTGGAATTCATTTTCCACATATTTGAAAAGAAGCTGCATTCAACAGAGCATGTACTTTGTAATTTTGTGATAAATTATCTCTATAAAACCCCCCTGGATTAGTATTTCTTTTTTTTTAATATTTTTTTATTTATTTCTAGGAGAGAGAGAGAGACAACGTGAGCAGGGGAGGGTCAGAGAGAGAGGGAGTCACAGACTGAAACAGGCTCCAGGCTCTGAGCTGGCAGTCAGCGCAGAGCCCTACGCGGGGCTCGAACCCACGAACCGTGAGATCATGACCTAAGCGAAAGTCGGACGCTTAACCGACTAAGCCACCCAGGCGCCCCTAGATTAGTATTTCTCCACCTGCCTAACATTTGGCAATCTCTGGAGACATTTTTCATTGTCACAACTAGGAAGGTGTGTTACTGGTATCACATGTCCTGCTAAACATCTTACAATGCACAGGATGGCTCCCACAACAAAGAATGACACCCACCAAAAATGACACTAGTGCTGAGATTGAGGAACACTGCTCTAAAATTATGATTTTATTATTCCAGTTTAAGTGGTAGTCTTTGATTTTGTCTGTAGGAGCCAGATCATTTTGTGTTCTTAGCCTAATACAGGACGTACTAGCCTGATGGAGGAAAAAGAAGGGGGAGGTATCAATAATTTTTGTAAGTCAGGATAATTTTTGAAAATGTTTTCAGGACTTGTAAGAAGTATCTTTATTATGAAGAAAACAATTTTTAATATAGAAACCTCCAGAAACAGCCTTGTAGATGTATTCTTGTTATAGAGACTTTTTCTTTAGGGTTTCTGGAAAAAATAGTTTTGTAAAATAGCATATGCTATGACATCCATCTAATCAGTAATAATAGGGGAAAATAAACCAAAATAGCTTGATAGAAGGACCTTGCAGTTTGTATGTCTTTGTATTAGTAACTTCTCTGAATTCAAAAAAAATTTATATTATACTTGTTGATCAGTTCATTTCAACTTTCTTCCCATACCACCTATTGGAATATACTAATTCACTTGAGTTCCACACATAATTTACCTAAAATACATCAGACAAACTGGAATGCCTGGGTGGCTCAGTCAGTTAACCGTCTGACTTCAGCTCAGGTTATGATCTCATGGTTCATGAGTTTGAGCCCCACATCAGGCTCTCTGCTGTCAGTGCAGAGCCTGCTTTGGATCCTCCATCCCCCTATCTCTCTTCCCCTCCCTGCTTGCATGCTCTCTCTCTCTCTCTCAAAAATAAATAAACATTTTATTAAAATAAATAAAAATAGTCAAATAACTTACATCAGACAGTAGCTTGAAATGCGTCCTCAACATTTCTAAAGATCTTGGCATGTAATAAGCTATTAAACTTTCAGGTATTTTCTTCCTGTGATAACATAGCTGATTGTTTCATGCCTTTCACCATTAGATGTCATTGGCACCACCACTACCACAACCACCACCATCATCATAGACCTACTGTTCTATGCACTTTATGAGTATATACCATTTTTCCTCACAAAAATCCTATGAGGTAGTTTTTTTTATCCCTGTTTTGCAGATAAAGAAAAGAGGTATAATAAAGTAGTAAAATACTTGCTAAGCCATATTTTCATATTTAACCTTTTATTGCATATAAAAACTATTTCATGTTTTAACAATGGAGAAAATATTTATTGCTAAATCTGTAAACATTCATGTCTCTAATTTTCTGCCATCCTAGGTAATAGCAACTAAAGCCTAAGTTATTTCCTAACAACCAACACCACAGAAATGCAAAATGAATTATAAGATAATATTATGAAAAACCATTATGTGAACAAATTAGAAAACCTGGGTGAAATGGATAAATTCCTGGAAACATATAAACTACCAACCTGAAACAGGAAGAAATAGAAAACTAGAAGAGACCAATAACCAGCAAAGAAATTGAATCAGTAATGAAAACAAATCCCAACAAATGAAAATACAGGGCCAGATGGCTTCACAGGCAATGTAAAGAAGAATTAATACCTATTCTTCTCAAACTATTCCAAACACTAAAAAAGGAAGGGAAACATCCAAATTTATTCTATGAGGCCAGCATTGCCCTGATACCAGAACCAGATAAAGGCTCCAGTAAAATAGAGAGCTGCATCCAGTATCCCTGATGAAGATGGATGCAGAAATTCTCAATAAAATACTAGCAAATTGAATCCAACAATAGATTTTAAAAAATCATTCAACAGGATCAAGTGGGATTTATTCCTGGGTTGCAAGGGTGATTCAGTATTCTCAAATCAATCAATGTGATACACCACATTAATTAAAGAAAGGATAAGAACTATATGATCCTTTCAATAGATACAAAAAAGAATTTGACAAAGTACAATATCCATTCATGATAAAAGCCCTCAATAAATAGGTTTAGAGTGAACATACCTCAACATAGTAAAGACAATATATGAAAAACCCACAGATAATATCACCTTCAGTGGGGGAAAACTGAGAGTTTTTCCTCTGCAGTCAGGAAAGAGAGTGGGATGTCCACTCTCACCACTGTTATTTAACATAGTACTGGAAGTCATAGCCACAACAATGAGACAACAAAAAGAGATAAAAGGCATCCAAATTAGCAAATAAATAAAACTTTCAGTATTTGCAGATGACATGATACTATATATAGAAAACCAGAAGACACCAAAAAACTGCTAGAACCAATAAACTAATTCCAGTAAACGAATTCAGGAAAGTCACAGGATACAAAATCAGTCTGAAGAAATCTGTTGCATTTCTATACACCAATAATCAAGCAACAGAAAGAGAAATTAATAAATCAGTACCATTTACAGTTACACCCAAAACAATAAGATACTTAGAAAAAAAAAAACTTAACCAAAGAAGTGAAAGACCTATACTCCGAAAACCATAAAACACTGATGAAAAAAAACTGAAGATGACACAAAGAAATGAAAAAACATTCCATGCTCATGGATTGAAAAAACAAATATTGTTAAAATGTTTATGCTACCCAAAGCAATCTCCATGTTTAATGTAATCCCTATCAAATACTAGCAGCATTTTTTACAGAGCCTAGAACAATCCTAAAATTTGACTGGAGCCACAAAGGACCCTAATAGCCAAAACAACCTTGAGGATGAAAAGCAAACCTGGAGGCATCACAATTTTGGACTTCAAGTTATAAAACAAAACAGTAGTAATCAAAACAGTATGGTACTGGCACAAAAATAGACACATAAATCAATGGAGCAGAGTAGAGAACCCAGAAATGAATCCACAACTATATGGTCAGTTAATCTTCCACAAAGCAGGAAAGAATATCCAATGGGAAAAAGACAGTCTTTTCAAAGAAAAGTCTCTTCTCTTTTGTTCTAGCAGAAAAAGTGTTGGGAAACTGGGACAGCTACATGCAAAAGAATGAAACTGGACCACTTTCTTATACCATACACAAAAAATAAATTTAAAATGGATGAAAGACCTAAATGTGAGACAGGAATCCATTAAAATCATAGAGAATAAAGGCAGTAATGTCTTTGACATCATCGGTAGCAACTACTTTCTAAATATGTCTCCTGAGGCAAGGGAAACAAAAACAAAAGTAAACTATGGGGACTTCATCAAAGTAGAAAGATTCTACACAGTGAAGAAAATAATCAACAAAACTAAAAGGAAACCTACATAATGGGAGAAGACATTTGCAAATGACATATCTGATAAAAGGTTAGTACCCAAAATATGTAAGAAATTATAAAAATTCACACCAAAAAAAATGAATAATCCAGTTAAAACAGAGGCAGAAGGCATGAATAGGCATTTTCTCAAAGAAGACATACAGATGGCTGACAAACACATGAAGAGATGCTCAACATCAGTCATCAGGAAAATATAAATCCAAACTAGAATGAGGTATCCTCTCACACCTGTCATTATTGCTAAAATGAACAACACAAGAAACAACAGGTATTGGTGAGGATGTGGAGAAAGGGGAACCCTCTTGCATTCTTGGTGGGAATGCAAACTGGTGCAGTTACTCTGGAAAACAGTATCGAGGTTCCTCAAAAAGTTAAAAATAGAACTACCCTAGGATCCAGCAATTGCAGTACTAGGTATTTACCCAAATAATTTAAAAAAATACTAATTCAAAGGAATACTTGCACCCTGATGTTTATAGCAGCATTATCTACAATAGCCAAATTATGTAAACAACCCAAGTGTGCATCAATTGATGAATGGATAAAGAAGAGGTGATATATATATTTACACACACACACACACACACACACACACATCTATCTATCTATCTATCTATCTATCTATCTATCTATCTATAATGGAATATTACTTAGTGATGAAAAAGAATAAAATTTTGCCATTTGCAACAACATGAATGGAGCTAGAGAGTGCTATGCTAAGTGAAAAAAGTCAGAGAAGGGAAAATACCATGATTTCACTCAAATGTGGAAGTTAAGAAATGAAACAAATGAACAAAGGCTGGGGAGAGAGTGAGGTAAGCCAGAAAACAGACTCTTGACTATAGAGAACAAAATGAGGGCTGCTGGAGGGAAGGTGAGATGGATGAAATCGTTGATAAGGAATAAGTATGCACCTATTGTGATGGGCACTGGCTATTGTATGGAAATGTTGAATCACCATGTTGTACACTGAAAACTAATATTACACTGTATTTTTAAAAACTAGAATTTAAATTAAAAACTAAAAAACATAAAACTTGAGTTATTTCCAGTTATTTTTAAAAAGAAATGTCTTAGAATTATTTGTTTCTCTCTAAAGTATATACATGGACATTGAAGTTGCTATAATATTTTACCATCTCTGAGCACCCACATGCATGCATGTG
>JAESUZ010002414.1:0-28553 GCA_017311185.1 Proteles cristata cristata
TCCTCTTGTCCTGCACACATAGCAAACACATATTTTTTGGACCACCCATCGGTGTAGCATGGCTGCATCCTAAAGAGCTAAACAGTCTAGCATGCGCACCTGGCTGGACGAGACTGGGGAGAACAGCTCCCCTCTTGTATCAAAGAGCACAGGCCCCACAGTGAGCTTGAGAGGATTAGGATATATGCCCTCCTCTTCGAGAAGGACCATTTCCCAGCCCGGCCAGCTCTAAGTCATCTTGAAGCCTACCCTGCAAGTGACTTAAGGGATTCTCCAACATAATTGTGACTACATGTAATTTTCACCCTCCACATTGACTTTAGAACCCCACTGTTGCTAAAAAGAAGCCACCAGCACCTCTGCCAGTTTAGTACTGGGTAAATTCTAATCCAGTTGGAAATCTTTAAGGCTTTCTGAGAGCTGCTCTTTACTTTCAGCAGTTTACGTCACCCCTAAGCATAGCCTGAGGAGTAGGATTAAAGCCTCCCAGATGTGGACAAACCCCAAAGAGGGGCTGTGATTTACTACCGGAGCCACCACCCCTTTTCCCTCCCCCTCCTGAGGTAAAACGGGCTTCGTCTCTGCCTAAAAGCAGGGCTAACAAGGGACCACAGTCCTGAGACTGGGCACATGGAAGCCAAGACAGGGCAGGCACACAGATCCACAGTGTGAAAAATAGATGCTCTCAGCTCTCAAGTCCACAGCCCGGCACCTCTCGTGAAGCTCAGGCAGGTACGTTCTCCCTGCTGGGTTTAATTTCAAAATCCAGTGCAATCACTGAAAAATGAGAGCTATTTGCTTTTTGAGCTATGCACAATTTTCATCAGCAGTCTCTGGTGGCTACAGTCTCAGGCACCTTTTACCACCTTTTCCTCATGCTCCCTGTGCAGGCCCATACTCCAGAGAAATGGTTTTTCTAATGGCCTGCGGGACGCCTGCCTGTGTCTGGAGGCATTGTCTGAGCGCCGAGTCCAGCGGCTAGAATCTCTCTGCCCAGTCAGACGTGTAGACAGAGCCGCGATCTCACATTTCAGCTGGCTTCTGTCTTCCCTCAGATGCAGGCAATCCGATCCCCCCCTTTTGTCCTTCTAGCGCAGTTCTATAGAGAAAGATAAACATGACGCGGCAACAGTGCACACAGACCCAGGGAACGGACCCTCAGCGAACGCTAACATAGAAAGGGTAATTACAGTTGGAAGGTGGCAGCTTTGGGGGGGGAACAAAAAAGGAAATAATTCTTTATAAAATGTTCTTAACTTTTAGCTTGACATTCACATCTCATTTTCTATCCCATACGGAAGCAAGGGAACACTCACAGACACAAAAAATACTCCTATATTCACACACACACACACACACACACACACACACACACACAGAGCAAGCTTTTAGAGACCCTTGGTCTTCAATGTTGTTCTTTTCTGCGAATGAACAATTTGCCTCAATCGTCAAATAAACATCAGAAGAGCGTTTTTTCCTCCCTCTGCTGCACCTCAACACGGAAAGAGACGAGCGCAACAGCATGAAACCTGAATGAGCTCACGCAGAAGGACTCAAGAGAACAGGATCTTCCAAATGGAAACCCCAGTTAGCTGCAATGTTCTCAGAATCTCTTCGCTTCAGTTGTGATTCCAAAGAGGAAATCCCTATGGCCCAGCGAGCACATACAATCAGTGGTCCACGTTATTTATGTAAAAACCTGTCCTGCTGAATATTTTGGACACAGAATTGACGGTTTCAAAATGAGATTTGCCAACACAACTCCCTTCCCCCAAACAGTAAGAGTCCGCAAAATAGCCCCATGAGTGCTCTCAATGTGTTCTTCATCATAAGCCAGTGGGAGAGGAGCTTGGCTGAGGAGGACCCCGAGCCTCACACAGGCACTAACCTAATCCCACGCAAAGGAAGATGAGAGCAGAGTGTGAGCTTGGGCCTCCTACGTCAGCAGGCCAGCTCAGAGACGCAGAGGCTCTTCAGGACGGCCACAAGGGCAGCAGAGTCTCAAAGAGCCAGGCCTAATGAAAAGTCCAGGCTGTGTAGGGTCTAGGAGGTGACAACAGTGTTCCAAGCCAAAGGCGTTGGGCCACGTACCTGTTCACAGTGGAGTATGCGTGTCAGGCACAGTGAGGTGTGTGTGTGTGTGTGTGTGTGTGTGTGTGTGTGTGTGTGTCTTTCTGCAAAAAGCAGGAGGGCCAAAAAAAAAAAAAGGCAATGGGGAATGAGGCTTTATTTTACATAAATTCTACACTGTTGGCCAAACCCGCCCTCCCAATTTCCTGCAGGCTCCCCAAAGGAAAGGGATCCAATTAAGCATAAAATAAGGCCTCCCCACACACAATAGCCTCACCTAGAACACTGCTCACCTCCACGCCCTTCTCACCTCTCAAGATTTGGAAGTGGAAACTTTGGCATCATTAAAAAACTATCTCCTTACTTGTGTGTTCGCTTGCTCTTTCCTGGAGGGACGGAAGCCATTGGGACTGCCTTCGGCTTGGGAGGGGCCCTCTGGATGGTGTACAGAGGTCAGGGTGAAGCCCTGGGGAAGGAGCAGAGACGGCTGATCCAGACCTGCTTTGGCTGAGTCTTCAGGAAAAAAGAGCATAACATTGTTTGGTTTCTACATTGTCGTTCCAGGTCCCCGGCTGGAGAAGAGAGGAGTTGAGGCAGATGATGACCCGGAAGAATGCATCTGGCTTGGTATCTCTGAGAGGTGGGAAGACATGCCAGTCAGGCCTGAGCCAGGGAACCCCTAGCCTCAGCAGAGCCCCAAAATCCAGCGCCGCTAGCATACAGCAGCCACCTTCCTTTCAGGGTACTCAGAAACCACAGGATGGCGCTGTGCTGCCGTCAGCAGAGTGCGACCTAGGAGCCGAGACTCCTCATTATCTCTAGTTTCACCTCAGCCTGCTTTTATTGTCACAAAGCCTGGCCTTCAACATATAGAGACACACGCGCACACACATACATATTGCCGATTTCATAATGACACAAAAGTTAATGAGACACAATGATGTCCTTGACGCCTAGGTGGTAAATGCAAAGGGCATGGCTTTTTGCAGCCATCCTGATCCTGGTTCTAACATTTATGAGTTGTGTGGCCTTAGCCAAATCACTTTTTGTCTCTAGAAAAAGGAGACAGAAACAACTGTTTCTGAAAGGATTAGAGAGTTAAAGTCTGTAAACACTTCTCCCAGGAGCACGGTAGGCCTAGAGAAAAACACGAACAGCATTATTAGTTATGGAGAACAACTAACTATAGAGGAGTGAGTAAGACCGAACAAACATGGTGGGTCCAGAACCAGAGAAAAGTGGGCTTAATGCAACGGGCCAGTGAGATAGTAAAAGGGGACCTCCTCACAGAGGACCTGACTCCACTACTTTCAAAAATGGGACATGGCTTAGTCGATTAGGTGTCCGACTTCAGCTTAGGTCATGATCTCATGGTTGGTGGGTTCCAGCCCCACATTGGGCTCTGTGCTGACAGCTCGGAGCCTGGAGCCTGTTTCAGATTCTGTGTCTCCATCTGTCTGCCTCTCCTCCACTCACGTTCTGTCTCTCTCTCTCAAAAATGAATAAACATTAAAAAAAACTTTTTTTAATGAGACAGCCAATGATTCCTACCCAGACCTAGCTTTATAGGTAGATGGCCTGTGCAGTTGCACATGGCCTGCACTTAGTTTAGTGTTCTGCTGTTATTGTCTTGAAATTCTTAATAATTTTTGAACACTGGGTCCTGCATTTTCATTTTGAACTGGGCCCTGCAAACTATGTAGCCAGCCCTGTTGCTGTTTATTGAGATTGATGGAGTTTTAATTAACTGACTCCTCTGAGGCAGTCTACCTCCTGCTCAGAGGCCTCCAGTGCTGCTCAGACTCCCAATGCTCCTCTAATACCCCAGTCTGTGGGCACACTAGGTGTTCCTTTTCAACTCCAGACTTCCTCATCCACATGACCCACCCCAGCTTCTCTGGGGGTAACAGTGGGCAATAAATTTACACCAGGCCATCACTCTCAATACATAAGGCAATGTTCCCCTCCATGAAAGTCATTTCCAGAATTCAAGAATTCTACCTGGCAAAGACCAGCCCTGTGTTTAGCCCCATCTGCCTTCCATTCAACCAGCATTTGTAAGTACCTACTATGTACTCAGTCTTCAGCTGGACTGGATGACCCCTGTCTTCCTGGTGGCAGGCACATCCCACGCAGAACTGATAGGAGCTGGGCTAAAGGAACAATGCTCCCTAGGACCTAGAGTAAGTAAAACTTGGGGTAATTTGACCTGATAAACTTTTACCGGAAAGAAAGAGCATAATGTAGGAGCAGAGGTGAGAGCCCAGAGATAAGGCTGTGCTCGCTTGGACTCCAGCTGCTGGTGCGAGGAAACTAGATGAGATGCCACAAACCCCACCATGTTTCCCTGTCTGCTGTTAAGAAGTGTCCTGCTGACAGGTCACCTGGGTGGCTCAGTCCATTAAGCATCTGACTTTGGCTGAGGTCATGATTTCACAACTTGTGAGTTCAAGCCCTGCATCGGGCTCTGTGCTGACAGCCATGCCATGGGTTCTGTGTCACCCTCTCTCTCTGCACCTCCCCCTTCGAACCCTCTCTCTCAAAAATAAACAAACATTTAGAAAAAAGGTGTCCTACCGACCATGAATTGTATTACTCGAGTGTACCGCATCCCTGGGCACGACCCTCGGGTATATCAGTGTTTTGGTTGGGGAGGGCTATCTGCCACCTTTGGCCCAGACTCATTTTCCCTAAGAGAAGGAGTTTGGCATGGCCAAAGAACACTGAGTGTTCGCAGGCACAAGAACAGGAAAAATCTGAGAATTACTTAAAGAAAGTGGTCTGCAGAATGGCCAGATAGTGGATAGGGGGCGCGGAGTGGGTAGGGGGCGCAGTGGTGAGATGCAGATTCCTGCTGCCTCATCTCTCTTCTTCTGTGACAGTCCCTCCTCTGGGAGCATCCAGAAACCCAAAAGAAAGAAGGTCCCAGAAGTTGATCTATAGGGCATGCCAAGAAAAGACTCCCCATTTATCTGAATCAGTGAGCTGTAAGCATGAGCGGTGTGAGTAAAAATAACTGCATCCATCTCAGGAAGGAGACCAGAAATCGTGTCAGAAGGACCTACTCCTCCAAATCAGCTCTAAGCTGGGTTTTTGGCATTTTTTTAAGAAGATAGAAGTTTATTGACTACACTGCGAGAGAGCAGTGGGCAGGACAGCAAAGGAAAAGAAGAGATTATCCGCCAGGAGGCAGTGGAGGGGAAGGAGAGCTATAGTTAAGTGGGGGAGTGAGAAGGTATGAGAAGGTTTGGAACTTTCCTTTGTTGGTACCTATGCCTGGTTGCAAGAAGCCCATGGGTCAGCTAAGGCCTTTGGCTATTGTGAGGTGGGTCGCTCAGTGAGCCTGACTGTATTCAGTCCAGTGGCCACCATGGGCCCTTTTACCTTACTCCGGTTTCCGTTGCTCAAGTCTATTGCCTAAAAGAGACCTCCACATTCACCCCCTGACATATTGACAATGACAAATCTCTGGCATTTGGTGGAGGCCTCATGCTTCATGCTGGACAGAGGAGATGCACTGTGCCTACCTAAACTCATCAGTCCATCAGGGTTTCTATGCAGTTACAGACCAGAGCATGGTTTTATATCAACTTGCAGATAGGTGATTTGAATGAAACTCCTTGGTGGTCAGCTCCATGGAATTTAGGAGGAGGGGATACTCCAATGGTATGGGCTGGAATCCTTGTTGAACCATCAGTCATATATGAAATTGTTGGATAATAGAAGAGACAAATTTAACACAGAGATTAAGGAGAGGGGGACCAATAATTTAGTGGTATGGGTCCTAAGAAGGTAAGAGGCTAGGATGGCCATGACCAGGTTTCTTTCCAGAAAAATCATCTTTGTGTTACAAAAACCCTGAGGGAGGAAGTCACTCAGATGCACAGTAACACATTTTGCCTGTAGATCAAGATGGCAGCTGGATCCACAGGAATAAAGGAGGGTGATCCAAAAAAACCAAGGCAGAGGAGAGCCAGCATAAGCGAAGGATCTCAATGAGTCCATACCATGTGCAGATTCACCCTGGACGAGTTGCTGCTACCAATTCACCACACATTGGGAATGGAGACTTTTGGGGGGACAGAGTAGGAGAGGAGAGGAAAAGGGAACTTCATCCTCAAGGCTCAGGAAATCTGATCTACCCACCCTTAGAGCTTCAGACCACAGTGGGGAGCCACCCTGACCAGAGACCTTCAGTTGTCTGAAGAATATTAGGGTTAGACCACAGAAGGGCCAGAAACAGAAAGGAGAAGGAAGAAAGGATCCTTCCTTCTGAGGTCATCAAGGGAAATTATTCCCCATTTCAGGGGAAGGACTTCCACTGGATCCCCCTAGAGCTTCAGATATTCAAGAAGGAGTAACCTCACTGGGAGGTAACCAGTTCCCAAAGGAGAACTAGAGTCGGTCTACTCAGGGAAAGTCCCCACAAATTCCCAGAACACCGGGGAGAGTCCCAGCCTGGTAGAGATTGCCCATACAGGCCACCAAATGTCGACTGACCAAAGTGGGTGGAAGCCACCGGCAGGTGGTGAAAGAATTCCCCGAGGCACAAAAAAGGAGAGAGAAGCTTACTGAATACACTGCAAGGGAGCAGTAGGCAGGGCAGCAGAGGGGACACTGTCTGCCAGTTTGGGGCATTTTTAATAATTTTTTTAAATGTTTTATTTATTTTTGAGAGAGAGACAGACAGCGTGAACAGGGGAGGGTCAGAGAGAGAGAGGGAGTCACAGAATCAGAAGACAGGCTCCAGGCTCTGAGCTAGCTGTCAGCACAGAGCCCGACACGGGGCTCGAAACCATGAACTGTGAGATCATGACCTGAGCTGAAGTCGGACGCTTAGCTGACTGAGCCACCCAGGCGCCCCTGGGGCATTTAAAAAAAAAAATCCATGCCCCATGGTAATGAATGTGAAGAACTCTCACTCCTCTATAAACTAAGTATATTGACTTCAATTAAGTGCAAGGAGAAATGACGATCTAAGCATGTACTTTTTGAAAGAAGCTTGCTACTTCTCCCTATCTCTCAGTTTCCTACCCCCGTTCCCACCCTGTGGCCTCAGATTCTATAAAGTCCTTAAATGAGGATGTTCCATTTTGTTCCCCAATTGGAAATGTTTATTATAAACTTGTTTTCAATGTGATCCTCTTAAGTCTCTGTATTCATCTCCGTGGATCTTCTTAAGTCTTCTTTGGGCCTCTCTCTGGCTGCTCACAGAGAAGTGGGGCTCAGGAAGAGAAGAGAGGTTAAGAACCTGCATCTTACAGGTGCTGTCTCCATGCCTAATAGAGAGTCTGTGATGTAGTCCATGCTCAATACGAGTGAATAAGTGATTGCATGTATGAGGGGATGGTAGAATGGGTAGAAGGAGGAGCAGAGCCTCACAGAGGACAGTCCAGTCTTTACCAATCTAGTTTTTTTGTATTTACTGGGAACATCGAACTATTCCCACCTGGGCAAAGCCCTCACCTTTAGGCAACCATAGGTTTCCAGGCACAGACCAGGCCAGAAATTTAACTAGGTGCCTTGCGTTTTACTTGGAAACCTTAAAAAACAAAACAAAACAACAACAGAAATCAAATAGGATATTTTGGCCTCTATTCTTTAAACTAATTTCATCAAATCTCAATATAGCAATAGAAAAATGTATGCAATTCTGTATGATATCTAATGCAGCTTCTTCATAGAATCTTAGAGTTTCAACTATCACTTTGGAAAATGTATAATGTTGGGGCGCCTCGGTGTCTCAGTCGGTTGAGCGTCTGACTTTGGCTCAGGTCATGATCCCCCAGTTCATGGGTTCGAGCCCCACATCAGGCTCTGTGCTGACAGCTTGGAACCTGAAGCCTGCTTCGGATTCTGTGTGTGTCTCTCTCTCTGCCCCTCCCCCACTTGCACTCAGTCTTACTCTCTCTCAAAAATAAACAAACACTAAAAAAAATCAGAAAATGTATAATGTTATAAAATTTTCAATGTGAATAAATGATATTATCTGTAATTAACACTTACTAATATGTTTTTTAATTAAATTATATCTCTTTAAAAAAGAGAGAAAAAAGACTGGTCAGTCCCTTGAGTGTTGAGTGGCCTTTAAGTTAACAAGGTAAGGTCAGTAGAAGAGAGAGAAGTCAGGTCTTGAGTCCCAAACCAAAAATCACCTGTGCAGTAGCTTAGTTTAACAAGATTTCCTAAGTGAAAGTAATCCGTGGCTACTTGACAATGGTCAAGAATATAAAAGGGAAATAATGGATGCTTAGAACCACTGTACCGGAGGAACTATGTTACAGAGTTTTAATTTGGAGAAAGATCCCTTCTTCTGCAGGGTTGTTTGTGCCATTAACTTTGATGATCTAATTCACCTTCAGATTTTCCAAGATCCAAGCCAACACTGAAAATAGCCACATGTGCAATCAACATTTTCTAAATATAAATAATTTGGAACACGTCCTGCTTATTGCTCTGAATGACTTCAAATTGCTCTATGCAAAGAACACCACATGAGACCTCCAAATGCCTGCCCAGGTGTCAACAGGTAACAAGTCAGGCTGACAGAAGTGACTGGCTAAGCCCACACTGCAAGAACTCGGCATCCTGAAATTTCTGCAGGACTCAACAAGACAAGAACTTTGTGTGCACTTAGGATACATGCTAATAAAATGACTCCACAATGGTCACTAGACTTCTTCAAATCCTATTGCCAGAAGCAATCAAAGTAAGTGTTGTAATTTAACTGACCAACACATCCCTTAGTTTATGTCAATTATCTAATCAGTTACACAGAAATAATAAGCTATTCCAATTTTTATCACTGGTTTTCTTCTAAGCCTTGTTTGTTTGCAAAACAGAATTAAGAATATACACAACAAAAGAACCCTGGATTATCACAATAGAAAGGGACCTCAGAGCTCATTAACCAAGTTTCCTACTTCACCTTATAGAGAAGTAAACCGAGCTTCTATCTAAGTCACGTTCCTTAAAAACAGAGCTGGGGTGCCTGGGTGGCTCAGTTGATCAAGCGTCCAACTCGGTTTCGGCTTAGATCATGATCTCACAGTTTGTGGCATCACACCCTGTGTTAAGCCCCAATCTTAAGGCACAGAAACTGCTTGGAATTCTCTCTGTCTCTCTCTGCTTCTCCTCCTGGCTCATACATTGCACTCCCTCTCTAAATAGATAGATAGATAGATAGATAGATAGATAGATAGATAGATAGATGATAGATAGATAGATGGCAGAGTCTGAGACAAGGATTCAGGCACACATGCTTTACTGAAAGAAGAGCTCTTCAAGCTCTTCAAGACAAACCTATGAGGGAGCAATTGAAGAGTATAGGTAAGAAGGGCTAAGCAAAGATGTGACCTCAGGAAAAGTTTAGTTTTGCATGAAGGGCTTCAGCTATGGGCCTCCCCTGGAATTGGCATCTGCTGTTCTATCAGCAATGGATAACTCTCTAGAGAAAGGAGCAGCTACGAGCTGCGTATTAGCAAGCAGTGCTCATAGCACCTGGGGAATGGGCTCCCTGGCCCAGTAAATAGGACCTGGGCAAGGCCCATGGGTAGTGTTCACCACAGTCCCAGAGAAGTGTCTATGAAAATGTCTGCATGTAATGTCTCTTTCTATATACAGTAAAATCTTGGATTGCGAGTAACTTGTTCTTGAGTGTTCCACAAGATGAACTAATATTTCTAAAAATTTTTAACTTGATAAATGAGTGATGTCTTGCAACATGAGTAGTATGTGTCGCTGAACATCACATGGTCACAACTGAGCGAATGGTTCTTGAAATTCGCTTTGATATACGAGTGCTCTGGATTACAAGGATGTTTCTGGAATGAATTATGCTTGCAAACCAAGGCTTTCCTGTACGTCAATAAATGTCTGAGGGCACCTAGATGTGGCTCGACTGGTTGAGCGTCTGACTTCGGCTCAGGTCATGATCTCGTGGTTCGTGAGTTCGAGCCACACATTGGGCTCACTGCTGTCAGTGAAGAGCCAACTTCAGATCCTCTGTCTCCCTCTCTTTCTGCCCCTCCCCCACTTGTGCTCTCAAAAATAAATTTTAAAAAATTTTAAAGAAAATATGTCTCTGTATATCTCTGCATAAATATATATAGACAGAGAGAAATTGGGTAGGGAGAGACCGAGAGACAAAAAGAAACGGCCAAGCTAAAATGTGTCATGTAGAAGGGAAGTAATAGAGGAGCACACACGAGGAGTAATGGAGACACCTGGTGAAGCCAAACCACCGAGTGGAGGCTGAGGGGCCTCAGCTAGCAGAGAGCAGACCCGGCACACAGAAAAAGCTGTGCTAATGGCAGGGCTCTAAAATGAACCATGAACTCTTCCTAGTGAGGTAGAGTTTTGTAAGTGAGACCAGGGGTCTGGTCACCCAAGAAACCTATCTGTTCATGAGAAAAGGACAGATATCAAGGCTCAAACCCAGCTACAGACAGAAGAAGGAAGCCCATCGTCAGTGGACAGTGTTCAGAGAAGCAGGAGGCTAACAAAGGGCAGGAAACACAGAACTACAGCCCAAGGTCACGAGTGAGATCCTGCCAAGTGGTAGAGCTCTGGCCAGACAGATGGGAAGACGGTGCACAGGTGACATGCGACAGCCTTCGGGAAGTCAGTGTCAGGGGTCGTGAGGTGAGACACCGCACCAGTCACAGGATACTGAGCTGACACACAATCCTGGCCTGGTGGAGGGGATGCAGAGGGGAGTGACAGCAGAAGGAAGGCAGAAGCCCACGGCCAGCACCAGGTACCAGCAGGTCTGGCATTGAACTGCCTCTTCCTGGGGAGGTTTCCCTTCCCACGGGCTCCGGAATGGAGTGCACCCAGGACACGTAGGTAGCTGGGTGAATTTGGGGCGGGAGGTTGGAAAGATGGACAGTAGGATGGTGGGGAGGCGAGCAGACCCTCTGAGGGCAGAAGCCAGCTCTTGGCAGTGGCCTGGGGCAAGAACCTATTTAGGGAATGGAGCCTTACAGGCACTGAACGTCTCCAGATAGGAGTCTGTACCTGAATCTCCAGGGCATCAAGGCAGTCCCTCTCGTTATCCACGGCTGTGTTTGCTGAATGTGCAAACATCCATGAATAGGGATCTTAAAAATGATTAAAAAGAGCAAAGCTCCTACAAGGAAAACACACTATTAATCCTGAAAGTTCTCTTCCATTTTTTTTATAGCTGCTCTTCTCCAATGAAACATCACACCGTGGTTTTGTTTATTTTAGCATATTACAGTTTTGATAAGGCCCCGAATCCTTACATCAAATATATTTTTTCAATGTCAAAAGGGCACGCAAAGAAATGTTTCCTAATGAAAGATTTATCTTTTATCTGACAGCGATGATTTAACTGGTTCTGATCTCTTCATCCTCGTTTCCATTTTAAAAAAAAAAGTTGAACAAAATTATCTTTCTTGGAGTAACAACCCCTTCTAAAACCTGACTGCTTTGTCGTACCTCTGTAATCTCCCTTGGATATCGTGGGCTATTCATTTTCTTCCTGACTCCAATTTGCCTTTTGATATTTTTCTTTGGTCTGTTCAAACATTCCCCCGATTGCCCCGGCTCATCAGAGCGAGGCCTTCGCACAAGCAAGAGCCCATTGCCACCATGTGTCACCCACGGGCTGTCACCCAGTGCTCCGCCAGCTCTGGGGCCCCTCCATGCATAGTGGAGGACCTTTGAAAATGGTCTAAGCTCTTCTCATTAAAGCCTTCTCTACCTCTTATCCCCGTGACATCTTTTATCTATGTATCAAGTCAGAGGCTGCAGCTTCATAGCCCTAGAAAAAAGGGAGCTACTGAGCCTGGTTTAAAAAAGAAAAATCTGAGAAAAGGAAAGGCTGAAAATACAACGTGGACACGCAGGGCGCCATGTGCACCTGTGAGTGGGCTCTCTGCATGAGTGGGCCTGGACGAAGGGTAAGAGAGCCTGAAATGTAGCCCGCACAGAGCCGCGCATGCCCAGGGGGAGTGCCTTTTCCACTACGCACCAAAATGCCATCTTTGGGTTGACAGCAGCTCTACATTCTTAGGGGGTCATTTCTTCCGGGTGTTGAGGTGGGCCAATGGATAGTCATATCACGGTTATTACTGACTGTGTTAAGTTGTTGCTGTTTTCTTCTTTGGTTATCTTTCGTTTTATTTCACCTGTGTGATTTCACCTCTATTTTCTGCCATGGATGTGTAGCAGCCTCTGGCACAGCCCCGGTTCAGAGGAAGCACCATGCACACAAACAGATCTCACATACCTCTCTCTCTCTCTCTCTCTCTGCCTCTCCTCTTAAACAGCCCCTAAAAAGAAATGTCTTTTCAACTGTGTTTAATCAGCAGTGTGGATCCAAGGGTGCTGGCTGAGTCCCTACTCGATTCTGAATGCACAATCACATCCCCACTCATTAGTGACGGCAAAGCTGAGCTGTCAGGCATGGCTTCCACTCCAGGAAAGGGGTCTGTGTGAGAGCAAGATCCAGGATCCACACAAAAGCTGAATTGGCTTTTTCTTTTCTTTTAAGCTCTATTGATCTCAGGCAGAACTGAGGCCTGGTAGAAAAAAGGTAGGAATCAGCTCAACATACTAATTTATGTATTATTTATGGACTTCAGCACTACAGGAAAATGAACTTGTACAACAGAACTTCCATTATACACAATTCCAACATAAGGAGCATGTCACACAAGAACGGTGAAATCTCATGGTGGGGGAGAACAGGGTCCTGGAAATGACATTGAATTTCAGACCAGAAAGCATCACGTCCGCGTGAGACCTGACTGGAGCAGGTTATTAGGGCCTCTTCAGCCTTTGAGTTTCTTATCTTTAAAATGGACAGAAATATCGGCTCTCACAGACGGGGTGATAATTAAATGGGGAAGTAAAAGATGTATTTCAAAGTGGTTACAAAAACATGTTGTAGGGATGCCTGGGTGGCTCCAGGTGGTTAAGCGTCTGACTTCACTTCAGGTCATGATCTCATAGTTTGTGAGTTCGAGCCCTGAGTCAGGTTCTGTGCTGACAGTCCAGAGCCTGGAGCCTGCTTCAGATTCAGGGGTCTCCGTCTTTCTGCTCCTCCCCTGCTCGTGCTCTGTCTCTCAAAAATAAATAAACATTAAAAAAAAATTCAAATACCTGTTGTAGGTGCCCTGTGTAAAGAAGGGCACGGGTCCAACTCCTTCATTTCTTGTCACAGGTTATCCACCTTTCCTCAACTGCAGAAATAGTAAAGAACCCTCTCACCATTCATCCAGAAAGAAGCAAGAAGACCTTCTCTCCTAATTCAGGGCATGGTTCTCTCACGCACTCTCACTTTCTCTCTTCTCTAAAAATCAGCACAAAAACTGGCACAATCACCCACCTAGCCTACAGCGACAAGCCTAGTATCTTTCCTAACTACAGCCTCAAGGTAACGGCCAGACTGCCTTCTACCCCGGGCAAGGAGAGCGCCTGTCTCTAGGCTGTCTGCTCCCATCCTGCCTTCTTGCCATCACCAGAGTGGTGGTTGAAATGTGCTCATTCCCAGCCTGAGACCCCCATCGCGCCTGCACCAATCCGGTACCTTTGGTCCTCTGAGGGAAGACAGTTGACTGTCAAGACAGTTGACTTGACTTCAGGTCAAGTTTCGCTCAGGGTGGCCACCCACAGCATAGGTTTCCAAGAAAGCAGCTCAGAGCTGATGTTCTGTCTCTGCCTCCCCAACTGTTTCCCAGATGCCCGAGTCCTCTGGAGCTCTCTGGCAGAATTAGTTCACATGGTAAGAATCCTCTGGCCCCTCTGGTCCCACACGAGCTATGCTATCCAAGGGTAAGCAGATTTTTTCCTTTCGTTTTTGAAAGGCGATCGATGTTGTAACACCTAAGGACAGCTATTGATTGTCTTCAGAGAGCAGAGCCTTCATCTACTCCTTCCGCCCCTTCCCGGCGTCTTCCCCACCTCCTCTCCCCTGCCCATCCATCCCAGAGGACAAAGCTGCCTCCCTGCATTTCACCATGCTGATCTCATCTCTCCTGCAAAATATAAGTTAAATCTTCAGGGAGACATTTAAGGAATGCTTACTATGTATAGTGAACACACCTGCTAGACGTTTTACTTCTCTGGTCTCAATTCTCACAAGCACTTGGTTCAGGTACAATCTCCATTTTATGAATAGAAACTGAGACCTGAAGTGGCTCATCCAAGGGCACATAGCTTGCAGGTAGCAGAGTACAAATTCAAACTGCTACGTACTGGATTCATTGCTCCTTAGAGCCCCTGTCCCCCTGGCATTCACTTCCACACTACTGTTCCATGTAGTTAATGAGCAGGTACTGTGCCAGGAATTGCTGGCAGTTCTTAGTACTCCTCATAAAAGAAGGTGTTTCATACTCACAGTAACGCCATGAGGTAGGTACCATTTTTATGCCCATTTCACAGACGCAGAAACTGAGATATAGTGAGTTTAAGTAACTTGTCCAAGATCCTACAGCTGGTGATGGACAGGACAGGGATGCAAATCCAGGTCGTCTGAGACTTCAGGCTGCATGACTCTTCCCCAGCCCAGCTCCTCCCGGAAGGGAATTCTCTCTATCCCAGAACCCTACAGCCGGCAGAGGGACAGGGGTATGGATGGGGCAAAAGATAGAGGCCAGTGGGATGAGGGCTCCCTAAGGCACTGTGCTCTGAGAAGTAGCAGCAGCTGGGGTCAGCAGGACCAGGGAGGGGTTCAAGGCAGGGCCACCCACTTGTAAGTCATGATGCCATCCCTGCCACAGATGTCCCACCCCCTGGACTCAAGATACCCAGATCTCACCTTAAAGAGACACTGTCATGGATCCTAGAGATGTTTGTGGGACTGAGAGTCACATGTTGAAATGCGAATGCCTCTGGGAGCTGTGCCTCCTCAAATACCACCTCAGCAGAGGTGACAGTTTGTCAGAGACATACGGCCTCCTTTCACTGTGTGCTCTCAGCTGCTGGGCAGAGAAACAGCTCTCCCTGTGGGGTGGCCTGACCTGAGGCGCCTGCTAGGTGCCCTGACCCAGGAACAAGGCAGTACAGGGAGCTGGTCTTTGAGGCAAGGTTTTGAGGATGTGTCCTTTACATCTTCCCAGTCCTCAACACTGGCCCCAGTGATGTGGAAACACATGAAGGCCTGACATTCTGAGATCAGCTAAAAGAGCTCTAATCACTGCTGGTGTGCTGGGTCCGGGAGCTCAGAAAGGGCAGACCACGAACACAGAGAATGACAAAAACAACCTTCGACCTTCTGAGAAAGGAAACTATGCAGAGGGGTTGAAATGCCCAGGAATAGAGAGGATGGTGAGCATTCAGAGTCAAACCTGCATCAACAAGCACTAGTTGGGCAACTACTATGAACCTCATACAATGATCAAAACACTCAGTCCTTGCCTTTAAGGTGTTCTTTCTTCACCTCAGGCTTTGATTGGCTCCCAGCATTAAACCTACATTAATGCCTTAATGCCAAGTTGAAACATCTTTTTCCTGTTTTAAGACTTCATTTCAAAACAACACCAAACAACACCAAATAGAAACATTCTTGAAGTCCATACTTTCACTATGCAGAAATAGTGATTTCATTTGCTGTCTCTTTTCTCGTGAGCCTCATCCCCCTACGTGCACTCTCACCCAGAACCCTCATCCCCAGAGAATCACTATCAGGATTTTAGGGCATGTCTTTCAGTCCTTTTTTTTTTTTTTCTTCCAATAATTTTACATTTATAATCCCTTATTTTCCACTCCTGGTTTAAAAATTTTGCTTTCTATTTCTACTCTTTCAGTGATTACACTGTAGATTTTTAAATGCATATTTACTACATATTTTTTAAGTTTATTTTTTTATTTTGAGAGAGTGAGAGAGCATGCATGAGCTGGGGAGAGGCAGAGAGAGAGGGAGAGAGAATCCCACGCAGGCTCTGCACTGTCAGCACAGAGCCTGACACAGGGCATGAACTCACAAACTGTGAGATCATAACCCGAGCCGAAGTCAAGAGTTGGAATCTCAACCCACCGAGCCACCCAGGACCCCCTTAATTACATATTTTTACAACTAGACTGAATTATACGCTATCTGTATTTCACCTCACAAAACTTAGCTGGCTTTAACTTCCCTTCCAAATGAACCAGTCTCAAAGCTTTGTTGTTATTACAACAGAATTTTAGTCATGTTTTGCTTAAACATATACATAAATGATTGTCTTCCTTTTGCATCCCGTACCTTCCTTCCATATTCATTTGCATTCCTGCTTTAGGACACCCTGTATTAGTTCTTTCCATCTGTGAGTGGCAAACTCTCCAAGTTCTTTTATGTTTAAAAATGTCCTTGTTTTGCCCCAACTCTTAAAAATATCATTTGCCTGATGTTATACAGCCTATAATTTCCTTGAAAATGCTGCAGCAGAGATAGCATGACATATATCTATGAATATATGCTAGGTTTAATCTGTGGTCCTGGTTGGTGAAGATTAGCAGTATCCTAATCAACAAGAAAACCTCCAGGAAGAGTTCATTAGAATCTGAAAGACCCCATTGAAGACTAACTCCCCTGAGGCTCTGGAAATACTGCTACCTAAAATCACACAGAGAGCATGTAATTAGCATAATTTTACAGAATTTTTTTTCTATCGTTGCAATAATTGGTGGCCAATCTATGTGGATTGGTTAGAAACATGGTACAGATATCTCCTTTGCCCCTAGGCGGACAGGATACAGAACTGGGCCAGCCCAACAGCTTACTTCCCCACAGAGCAGCAGGCTCCCTTTTCATTAAACCTGCATTTGATTTAATAGAAAACTCTGTCATTTGATCTAGCAGGAATATCCTACTTCTAGAATATTATCACATCAGCCTCAAGGAAGTACTTTATGCAAGGCATTGGGAGAAATGCCTAAAGCCTGTTGAACTAGATTTTCTTTGATTTTCTAAAAACAGGTAAAACTGGGTTTCCTTTTGTGCTCACTTACCAAAAATCTTTGTGAGTGCAGTTGAATTTGGTCTGAAACTTGACTTCATTATAACATTCTAGTTGTTGACAAGATTATGCAGAAGAGGACCTCCGTCAACACTGAGGCCAACTAATCCAACTAATCCAACTAATCACTGGAGGCCCTTATAATTTATCAAAAGAATAAGGCAGTGATTGAATAGGCTTAGATTAGTTATTAACAGCTGGGTATGAAAGTCTGGGTTTGGTGTTTCAGAGTAGTAGCCATTGTTGTTTGGCATCTATGAGGAGAAGTCTGCTCTAAGTGTGATGGCCACAGCCTTGTAGGTAATTCTTGTGAATTATAGGATTTTATATTCTGCCATTCTACCACAATGGAATCTATAAAAGGAATTTTTTTCTTTTTAAATTATTCTTGGCATTTTGACTTCTTTCTAGAACATTATCCCTCCATATTTAGAAAATATGCAGGCATTGCCTCTTTGAATCTTGGCTTCCAAATCACTAACTCTCTCTGTGTCTATATCTAAATTATAACCCATTTGTTGAGATTTTTATTTCTATGAGTTTACTTCTTGTTTTTAAGATTTCTGCTTGGCTTCTTTTCATTTGACTTTGAATAATTTTTTCTCAGGCATTTCTGTATCTTTGATGAGGGAACAGTGTCTCTTAGCACATGTTCAATTTGACTCTTGATTTAGAAGTCATCTCATTAATTCTTCTGTGCAACTAGGAATTAGATCCAAAGCAGCTTTGTTTTAGAGAAGTATGACAGGAGAGGTATAAGGAAGGCACCCAGAATCTGTCTGATGTTGGAAAGACCAGGACCAGGAGAGAGACAACATCGAAACAGGGTTCGGGAAGATTCTATCTGCATGGAGATACCATTTTACAGCTACTTGACAATGATATTGTGTGCTCTAATAATTGGTTTTTAGTATCACGGGTAGAGCTTGGCTCTAAACTCTGGAAAGAAAACTGTGCCAAAAAGCAGAGGTGTTTGATCCTGAGAGAGATAGTTATTAAGGGACTATTTGATACAAATAAACCAGCAACACTAAGCAGCTGGATACCTGACACCAGAGCAAGCTTGGAGAGGCTGAGAGGCCAGCCAGCAGGGAAACTGCTAATTGAAAATAGACAATCGTGGGGTTTTTTAGCAGACTGGTGACATCATGCTGCTACTTTATTTTTCTTTCTTTTTATACTTTTTGACAGAACTGAGGAAAGACACAAAGAACTTTCCGTTGGTCACGAATGCCAGAAAGGTTAAATTAGGCCATTCCTCTTATTAGCCTATAGACAGACAAAGCTGTGGTTCTGATGAAGAAGTATGGCAGGTTACAAGGTTAGAAGCCTTGCAATTACAAAAAAGAAAAACCACAAACAACAAAAACAAGCCAAAAAAAAAAGAACACTGTAAGAACTAACATTTACTAAGGCCCTCAGGACAAAGAGGGCTAATGCTAATTAAAACCAGTTAAGCATTGGTGCTCTCTCCCAAATTCCCTAGAACTACCACCACAAATGTAATTCCTGGATTTCCACCCAGAGTGTTCCATTCAGTAGGTCTGGAGTGCGGCCCAGGAACCTGCATATTCACACGGACCCCAGATGATTCTGATACAAATTGTCAGCAATACCCTTGGAGAGAAACACTATATTAAATCGTGGAATAAAGTATGCCTAGGTGATGCTATATATTTCAATTTAGCATTAGAATGTGATCAAACTTCTCAAAAGAATAATTACTGATCAGTGGAGGTTTACATTTAGCTACTGGGATAAAATGTCTTTTACTGAAACACAGAAAGGATACAACTGAAAACCATGCTAACTAGAACTATCGGTGACCCACAACTATGAGGAGGGCATCGTATAAAGAAGTGCCCTCCAGTTGAGGTGATGTGACACACTGCTTCTCAACCCCGACCTGCACATTAGGAACATCTAGGGCACTTATTAAAAATACCAGTGCCCAGGCTCCACCCCAAACCAATTAAATCTGAACATCAGGGGATGGAGCCCCTATATCAGCAAATTTATAAAGCTCACCAGGCAATTCTAATGTACAGCCAAGGTCAAGAACCACGGGCTCTACTGAGAACGAAGGGGTGAGTCCTGCAAAACCAACCCTAAAAAGCCAAGCCACACATTACAACCTGTTTCTCAAATGCCACTCAGTCTGGACCTTAGAAACAATTAGGTATCTGTTGGAAAGACTAGCATTTCAGACTGTCTTCTAAAAGCAAGGTGCTCTGCATACACTAACAGGGATTTTGTGGGTAGGGCCTCTTCCAGAAATAACGCCAGACAGGTGCCTTCAGTTCCAACATTCTATGGCTTAATAGGCGGTAAGTTTCAGCTCTGTTTTCAGTCAGATTATCAGAGGCAGTTGAAAATTAACTCCATAGTCACCATTGATTAAGCAGTATTTTTCAAAGTCTCTATTCATCAGGAAAGGGATGCCAACACTCAACAGATTAACAGAGGACTTTAGTGATTAGCTGGTACTTTCCATCAGGTAGCGAAATGCTTTATAGATGGAGTTCGGTCAGGCACTACTCCTGATATTGACAAAGAAGCCTCCCAGAGCCTCTCCCTCACCGCTCCCTACTCTCAGTCTGGAAAGGGAGGAAAAGGTCCATCAGAGTCTCTATGTACTCCACTCTTTCTACCTCCTCTTCAATTCCATGGAGAGGGGAACTCTGCGTTCTGACTGGACGACAATATCCAAGTTCTCCTTCTCAGTTTTGCTTTCCTTGACCTCTTTTTCTCCACAAATTGCCTTGCAATTGTGGAGGTACTTTTACAGGCTTCCTCTGCATTCCCCGCCCTTTTCACATCTCTTAAAGAGCAGTTTCAGCAGCAATGCCAGCCAAGCAGTCTTCCAGATGATGGTGCGCCCTGGGTAGGTGCCGTGGGAAAGTGAGCAGTCGGTAAGAGAGAAGCCAGAGACACGTACGCTCTTTCCCTGAATTCTCCAGCACCAGATCTCCGATTTGGTGCCAGCTTTGCGGAAGCAACCTTGCCAGAAGCCCACTTCCTGTTGCCCCTAACAATTCCACAGCAGGAAGCAGCTTGGTGTCCTGGGGTCAGGGAGGGGTGTGTCAGAACCCAGGAACCCAGAGATACAATTGAGTGTCACAGCCCCACCTTATATCTGGATGACCTTGGGCGAGCCATTTAACCTCTCTGAGCTTCTGTTTCCTAGGCTGCGAGACAGAAATAAAACACCCAACCTGCCTTCCTTAATAGATGGTTGTGAGGATAAAGTGCAGTAATAGATTTGAAAGGGCTCTGTAAATTGCAAAGCCTGATATAACTCCAAAGTTTTATCATTAGACCGTGTGATCTATGCACCCCCGAATTCCATTCTTCATGACAAAGAAAGCTGTCAACAGCAAATGCACAATTGAAGGGTCCCTCTGAGACACACGACAAGCTCTCCTTCCTTCTGTCTGAATTACTGATGGGGATAGATATTCCCAAGGCATAAAAAATTTTGCTAGCCTTGGTCCCCTGAGAGCTGTCACAGAGAATATGACAAGGAGGCCTAGAGAAAGATAAAGGAATTAAGGGGCATCAAAGAAAAGGGGTTTTGTTTTAGCAGAGATCATTTTCCATAGAGGTCTTTAAACCAGAATAGGCTTTTCACCGTCCTCAGGTGTTTTACATGGTAGCCCTGTCTGTGACCACAGTGATCTCTGACAGCCTCACACTTTTTGAGGAGCCTGAAATATAAACGGGGCAATCAAGCTTCTGGTTTACATTGCCTCTGATCAGCCCAAACACGTCCAACAACAAAGATTGTACCCACGTCGAAAACAGAATCAAGCACTATCTTACCACAACAGTTTCATAGCAAATGAAATGTGAATTCCGTTGCCACACAGAAGACGGGCTCAAGGACTTATCCCTGTCCAAAGAATAAGCTGGCTTGCCGTCAAACAGGACGAAGCTGTGTTCCTAAGAACGAATGTCACATTAAATGTAAAAGATTCAGGACAAAATAATGATGTGGAAAATGTATGCAGTGCAAATATAGTTGTAAAATATTAATAGAAAGGAGGGGAGCGAGCTGTTCAAGCTTCGCCTCAATTGTTCTGAGAAGCTTGTTATTTAGTGACATCTAGTGGTGCTAGATGTGAAAGCCTTCGCGACTCTGTTGGGAGGCTGGCAAAACAATGAATTGACCAAACCTGCCTATCTTGTTAAACAGGTTTGTTTGTTTGTTTGTTTGTTTGTTTGTTCGTTTGTTTCCAATTTTCTCTTGCCCTTCCCCACAGACCAGGACTTGAGAAATCACACCCAATGACATAAAACAGTAACAAAATTAACAGAGATGAATAGACCATCTTCAGGCCTGTTCATTTTTATATAAATCGGTGCTGCACACAGCCTACTTCCCAAAGATGCAATGGATTATTGTAGCAGCAAGAATATGGCACTTGCGGACCAACAATCCAAGATACATCGTCTGGAATAGCCCTGGCTCGGCAGACAGTATGCTAAAGAGACAGTGACATCAAAGATCAACCTCTTATAAGAAACCTCTTATAAGCACCCCCTTGGGGATCCGCCTTCCGGGTCTCTGGGAGAATGAAAGAACTGCAGTTACTATAAGAGTCATGAGAGCCATCGACTTGGGGGCTGGGAGAGAGGCTGTAAAACCAGGTGGTAGAGAAAAGGAACTGAAAACTAGAACAAAGTTGCATTCACTCCAAGCAAAGAAGAAAACTACCTGGACTGTGCTTTCCCTGTTTCCACTACAAGGTGGGGTGGGAACAAAACCTGCGTGTGGTGCCCCCCGTTTCCAGATTGTAGAGGTGGGGGAATGATATGGCTGGACAAGAGAGGCAGGGCAGAGAAGAGACCCCCTGACGACTGGTGACTAAAGCAGAGGAAGGTCACAGGTTCACCACGTGACCTTCCTCCCTACAATTTATCCCTACCTGTCACCCACACCTGCTCTCTCCCTCCCAGGGCTCCCCAGGCTGCACCCCCCTTTCCTGCCTCCATGCCCATGAGCAGTGGAAATGGGGATCACCCTTACAGGTCATGGGCTTATGGGTTATTTCTGCTCGGTTTCTTAATAAAAATAAATGTGTTCATACAATCTTTACTAAAATATTCATTTATTCAAACACTTGGATTCAATGTCTTTGGAACTTATCAATTCATTTTATAACCAGGATGAATCTCAGGAAACTTACAAAAATGATTTGGAAAGACAGGTAGGAGCACCCACAGAAGGCTAATAGTTAGGCACCCCTTCGAATGATAGTCTGTAAGAGTTTGTTCATATTTCCTAGTAGGGATGGGGAAAAGCTGATGTTCTGTGCATAAAAGCTACAAAGCTTTAAATCCTTTCTTCATGGCCAAATTAGGGGATTTATTATGTGCTCTAAGCATTGCATTTGCTCTTATATTGGAATTGCCTATTATTTTGTAATTTTTCCTTTGAAACTGTTTTGAGTGTGTCCCACACAATCACAAAGGATGGGGTCACTCACAACCATTCTCCCCAGCTTGTTTGTACATTATCCACCAATAGAAAATGATAATATCTGGATGGTATGCTGAGGTAATCTGGGGGAGATTTTGACATAATCTTTTTGGGACTTGGTGTAAAAACCTCCTTATAGTCTCTTTATTTATATATATTCATGATAAAAATAAGATATGAAATGCTAGGAAAGATGTTAAATATTCAACTTAACTAAAATGTCCCCCAACACTTTTTTTTTTTACATATTTTAATGATAACCTTGCCTGAGGTTGTTTCCATGAAGGTAACAAACCTAATCTTATATCAGACTCTAAGGCCAAAATGGCTATAGACAATTCCTAATCAAGAATTTTTAATGAAGACCCTTCAAATGCGTGAGCATCGCATCAGGAGACATTTTCTTCATATAAGTATAATACAAATTTTAAAATCATTTTTACAACCACTGAAAAATTCACAACTGTGAAAATTATACTTCAACATCTAAGTTCTTCAACTTCAACATCTTCTCTCTTTTTGTTGGCAACATAATATTGAAATGGATTTAACGATGGGAATGGAGTTGTAATCCAATGAATTTTTCACATCAAGTATTCCAAAATAACGATAACCCTCTAACTTGGAGGGCATGAAGGTCATCCCTCAGGGCCAATCAGCTGCAAAGCAGACAAGGTAGCCACCATCTGCATGGCAGACTGAATAATACATCCCTAAAGATGTCTGTGTTGTAGTCCTTGGTGCCTGTGAATATGTAACTTCACGTGGGAAAGGGACCTTGCAAATGTGGTTAATGTCAAGGGTCTTCAGATGGAAGGAAGATCCTGGTCATGCATGTGAACTCAGTGTAATCTGAAGCATCCTTATGAGGAAAAGTAGGAGGCAGGAAAGTGGGAGTCAGAGAAGACATGACAACAGAAACTGAGGGCAGACTCAGAGACAGAGTTGAAGACGCCAATCTGTTGGCTTTGAAGATGGAGGGATGAGTCATGAGCCAAGGAATGCAAGTGGCCTCTAGAAGCTGGAAACGATTAGGAAACAGATTCTCCCCTAAAGCCTCCAGAAGGAAAGCAACCCTGCCAGCATCTTGATCTTGGTCCCGTGAAACCCATCTCAGATTTCTCACTAGCTGTTCTACTGTAAAATAATAAACCTGTGTTATTGTTTAAGCCACTATGTTTGTGGTAGTTTGTTACAGCAGCAACAGGGAATTAATACCTGTACTTAGTCTGATGGCTGAGCCAGGATCTGTAACAAAGCCCACAAGGAAACTTGTCCCATCTTTGCACCTCCCCTATATCCAACCACCTGCTTCTTGAGCATCAAAACCACAAATTCTCCAACAACTCCACAGGCCCTTGATGAGTAGCACCAGTGAGCTCCGCAGCTGGCTGCTGACACAGGTCTCTGGGTGGTAGGACTCTGCCCTCACTCAGCACATCAACCTCTATTCATGAGTGCTGTCTGTTCCTTACCATGTTTGCCCCCCAATGGGACAACAGGACAACCATGAGACCCTGCCCCACTGGGCTGCTCTTCAAGGAGCCCCAGATGAGTCAGGGGCTCCTGCCCCAACAGGTTTTGCCCTGCCACCCTAAGGCTGGACGTAATAAAGAGTATCTCGTAGCACACATGTAGCCACTTATGACATCTTGTAAGTGTGTACTGGGAATCTCTGATTTCTGTGGCCACTGTCACCAAGTCTGGTACAGAGCAACACACCATGGTTTCTCCACTTTCAATTTCTCAGCAGAACTTGATCTAGACTTCAGGCAATCATGAGCTGGCAGGTAACCGAGTTGGTGATACAATGTGTATTTGTACTATGAATCTTGAATCATACAGAAGGACCCATGAGAAATAGGTGAAGGCCTTATACTTTCACTTAAGAGTACTGTTTATTTCAATAAAAGGGATAAATTTATACTGTAACTCTGAAAGGAGTCCTGAGTTAACAGGTAGCGCATTTCCCTTTCATTTCAATGATCTTTTGGTACCTTTTTTAGATTGTTACCTTGGTTTGACCCTCAATCTAATTCTGATAAATCTCACTTCTGATAGCGTGTGTGTGTGTGCACGCGTGCACACGCACGCACGTGTTTTCTGTTGGGGTAGAGTAACTAACAAAGACATTCTAAAGTTTCCAAGTTCAGGGAGCCTGGGTGGATCAGTCGTTAAGTATCTGACTTCATTTCTGGTCATAATCCCACAGTTCACGAGTTCAAGCCCCACATCGAGTGGGCATAAGCGTCACCTCCCTCCCTCTCTCTCTCTCTCTCATAAATTAATTAGTTAGTTAATTAAGTTTCCAAGGTCAGCCCAGACCTCATTACTGCCAGGATCGACTCTTAGCCTGCACACACGGATACAGCTGTGCCGGGAGCACACTTCTGTACTGATGCACCAGGGCTGTAGTTTAAGAGTTTTTTTTTTAATGTTTTTATTTATTTCTAGGAGAGAGAGAGACAGCGTGAGCAGGGGAGGTCAGAGAGAGAGGGAGTCACAGACTGAAACAGGCTCCAGGCTCTGAGCTGGCAGTCAGCACAGAGCCCAACGCGGGGCTCGAACCCACGAACCGCGAGATCATGACCCAAGCGAAAGTCAGACGCTTAACCGACTAAGCCACCCAGGCGCCCCTGTAGTTTAAGAGTTTTAATATAACCCTTGCTGTACCATTTGCTTGAGCATTTGGCTGTACGCTCACAAACACTAGGGAACCAAGTTGTTAAGTGCTCTGACATGAGCATTAAAAAAGGAGAAGTGGCCAACAAGAATGTGTTGTGGATTTGAATGTATCTGCAAAAATAATTAGATATACTGATTCACATTCATAATTATGCCCTAAAGAGGTGCTAAAAAACCCTAAGACCCTCTTTCACTTTCTGAGAATCAGAGATTTCTCTTCACAGAGAGAGAAAGAGAGAGAGAGAGAGAAAGAGCGCACAAATAAAACAGGTAGCAAATATGGTTAACTCTTGAACAACATGGGTTTGAATTACATGACTCCATTTATTTGCAGTTTTATTTTTTATAATAAGGACAGTACAGTACTTAAAGATATCTCTTCCTTTTCATTTCTTAATAGCATTTTCTTTTCTCTAGCTTACTTTATTGTATGAATATAGTGTATGATACATATAAGATACAAAATATGTGTTAGTCAGCTGTTGATGTTATGGATAAGACTTCAGTCAATGTCAAGCTATTAGTAATTAAGTTTTGGGGGAGTCACAAGTTATACGTGGATTTTCAACTACATGGGTCGGTGCCCTTAACTCCATCATTGTTAAAGGACCAACTGTACTATATTGCCAAAAAGGTGAAATTTGCTTACCTTAAGGGAAGAAAAAAATCCCATTCTAATGGAGCAGGGCTGATCATTTACATGGAATTGCCCTGAGGGCTAATTTAAGTTGGACTAAATGCATACATATGACAAATTACAGATGTGTACCATCCTAGGAAGAAAAATCATTCAATCAATATTTTACTGAGTCTACATGTGGTACACTGTTGGTTCTACTAATCACCAGATATAAATGGCAACTTAAAAAAAAGCATAAATTAGGATGATGTTTCCTCTCTTTTTTAAAATGCAAACTTGAGGGGCACCTAGCTGGCTCAATCAGGTGAGCATTTGACTCTTGGTTTTGGCTCAGGACATGATCTCACAGTTCGTGACATTGAGCCCTTCATCGGATTCTATGCTGACAGCACCCAGAGCTTGCTTGGGATTCTCTCTCCCTCTCTCTGCCCTCACCCCACACCAAAAAACAAACAAACAAACTTTAAAACACCTGAAAAAGGGTCTTTCTTTAAAAAAAAAAAAGCACAGGCTCAAAACACTAGCATATACTGTGAATTTTATTATTTCCCAGTTCATCTGCTTTAAACTGAGCACCTATGAGTAGGCTATTGGTGATAGCTGATGAATGGTGTGAAGAGAAGGGCTGCTTACCCAGGTAATTTATCTAAGCAAGTCACGGGCTGAGTCCTATAGAAATGTGACCCATTATTTAAGAGGCATAGCGCACATGTTCTGCATTGAAAATACATTTGTATTACAAATGAAGCCCTGACACTGACCACATTACCATTTACAGGAAATGATACACAATTTTGAAGTACAATTTAAAATAAATATAAACACCTATTTTAAATAGAGATAACACTTGTATTCAAAATAAATGATAGAGTTGTTCATCTTGACAAGAAGGAATATTTTTATCACTGATACTGTTTCGAATTCCCAGTACAGGTGCTAATAAAAAAGCAGACTGGATTCTATTCTGTTTGATTATTAATCTTAAACTTCTCTTTCTGCTTATCTCTGGGGCAGACAGCTTTTCACCCATTGTAGTAATTGCCTTAAATACTTTTAAAAATGAAGCCAGTATAAATGAATGAATGCAAGTATACCTGGGAATTAAATATACCCAAAAGACATATTTAGAAACCTCAGAATACCAATGCCTACAGGAAATATTAAGACCATTTTAACAAATCTGTAACCCATTACTGTGTAAATCTTCCTTCCATTTGTCTATTTTGCTTTAGGAAGGTGTAGCTGGCTCACCTCCCAATGAAGATGGAACAGTCACACTTGCTTAGAATTTTGGCACAGCCTCCCAACAGCCCTTCCAATATAGGCTTCATCTGAACTTATTTTACACTTGGAAGATTGCTCCAGTCCGCCGCCAGCAGAGTCTATGAGTGCAAGCTCCCACCTAATAGCTTTTAATTCAAACAAAGAAAATAAGAATCTCTTCTTAAACTCTTAACCTTTTTCAAGGATTGCAAATCCAAATGTATAAGGCCATGCAAGGCATACACAGAAGTAAAACAATTGAAGGCCAGTGGCACCATACAAATTGGAGACTTGGAAACAATGTGCGTTTAAAAAAGTTCTTGCACCATTGCAGGGTCACAAAGATGTGGTGGCGGCGATAGTGTGTTGCTGTGTTTCAGTGTTTTTTGGATGATTGATATTTGTTCAGTTTGATTTTGTTTTGTTTCGCTGTTCCGTTGTGTTTTTTTGTTTGTTTTTTTTTTGTTTTTTGTTTTTTGTTTTTTTTTGCTTTTGTTTGGGAGAAGTCTCAGGGGACACTTGCAGCTAAGTCCATTTAAACCATTTAAACATTTATTGAGACTTATTTAAACCTAAGAACTCATTTATTGAGGCTCATTTAAATCTAAGAACTCATTTATTGAGGCTCATTTAAATCTAAGAACATGGCTGTTCTAGCATTTTCTTAATGATATTAAGAGAAAAGATTCCACAATATCCTGAAGTAAAAAATTCTAATCCAGAAAACGTGAGGATGGGTGCTTGGGAGTCTCAGTCGGTTAAGATCTCTTGGTTGGTGGGTTCAAGCCCTGAGTCAGCCTCTGTGCTGACAGCTCAGAGCCTGAAGCCTGCTTGGGATTCTGTGTCTCCCTCCCTCTCTCTCTGCCCCTCCCCTGCTTGTGCTCTGTCTCTCTCAAAAATAAATAAATATTAAAAAAGAAGAAAAAGAAGAAAATGAGGCTCTGAGACAATGCTTATTTGTTTTATATTTAGTTGCAGTTTTTATTTCCACCCAGCCTCAAAGATATTTAGGAAAGTGTTATATAATGCCTATTATTGGTTGGAGTTTCTGTTTGATTAACTTTCAGTCTTTGGAAAGTGTATTTACTTTTCTTTGAGATCTATTTTAGGTGTTTTAGTAATATTTTTACAGACACTTGAGAAGAATATGTATATATAATAAGAAACCCTTATTAGTGATGCTGTTCAGATTTTCTTTCTACATTATTTCTAACCTTATTTGCTTAGTATGTTTTGAAGCAGTGTTATTTGCTTCATAAGAGTTTGTGACAGTTATCTATTTTTGACAATAATTTGTCTTATTAATATAAATGATCCCATAATCTTATTTAATCTTATTTCATTGGTTGTTTAAATCCTACCTTATTCAACACCCATCCTTTTACATTGAAGTATCCATTTCACTTTAAGTCTACTGGTTTTCAAAACTTAAGATTGGATTCTGTTT
>JAESUZ010002415.1:0-56193 GCA_017311185.1 Proteles cristata cristata
TTTTTCCCTAATTTCCCGGTAAGTTACTTTTAGGTACTTTGCCTGTAAGTTATTTTTTTTTAAACTTAAACATTTTTATTAAGGAATCCTATAATATTCTATTGCAGGAATGTTCCATGATTTACTTAATCATTACTTTAATGACACGTGTTTACATTTTCAACTTCTCACTTTTGTAATTAACCCTGCAGCAGCCATCTTTGGATCTTTGGCCATAAATCCAGGTTGTGTTTAGGATTATCCTTTCGGGAAAGATTCTTAGGAAGAAATATATGGACAAAGGAAATGGACTTTTGAGTACAACTTATTGTAGGTGAGGGTTTTTGTTAAATACTCTATTGTTATTTTATTTATTTTTATGTTTATTTATTTTTGATTGAGAGAGAGACACAGAGTCTGGGAGAGAGAGGGAGACACAGAATCCAAAGCAGGCTCGACATGGGGCTCGAACTCACGAACTGCAAGATCATGACCTGAGCCAAAGTCTGATGCTTAACTGACTGAGACACCCTGGCGCTCCTACACTTTATTTTTTTAGGATTTTATTTTTAAGCAATCTCTATACCCAATATGGGGCTCGAACCCACAACCCCAAGTTCAAGAGTGACACATTCCACCAACTGACCCAGCCAGGTGCCCCTAAAATACACTGTATTTTTGAGAGCAGTTTACAATCATGGCAAAAGGAAGAGGAAGCTATAGAGATTTCCTTTATGCCCTTTGCCCCCACATGTGCATAGCTTCCCCGTCATTAACACCTACCACCAAGTGATGAACCCACATTGACTATGGGTGATATCGATGTCAATGATATTCACCATAATTGTCATGTTAAATTTAAGACTCAAAATATACACACTGCCGGATGCCTTATAACATGGTAATTAAGTTAACACTGTTAACAATTAACTGTACATCAGTATTTTAAATATTTAGTATTTGCAGTTTTTAGCACATTACCTACAACATAATTTTGGCTAAAATATTACAAATTACTAATTTATAAAGTAAAAAAGCACACGAGTGTTTCTTTAAATTTTTTTAAATGTTTTATTTATTTTTGAGAGAGAGAGACAGCGTGAGCAGGGGAGGGTCAGAGAGAGACGGAGACACAGAAACCGAAACAGGCTCCAGGCTCTGAGCTAGTTGGCAGCACAGAGACCGACACACGGCTCGAACCCACAAACCGCGAGATCATGACCTGAGCCAAAGTCGGACACCCAACCGACTGAGCCACCCAGGCGCCCTGAGTGTTTCTTTAGAATAAGAAGAGAAATCAGGAAAACTAAAATGTTTACTAAGATGATGAATAGCAGAGACATTACCAAATCTAGAAACATAACATTTTAAAAATAAACTTCCTGACCCACCTCTGTGATGCTCATCTACAATTTGGGCTGAATACTATTTGACTGCTCCTTCATATGACCATGATTTTGTAATATCCTTCGTATCAATATTGTAGCAAGATAATTTCACCTTTCCTCTGACAAGTTTACAATTTTTATTTATTTTTATTTTTTTAAATGTTTTTATTTATTTCTAGGAGAGAGAGAGAGACAGCGTGAGCAGGGGAGGGTCAGAGAGAGAGAGAGAGTCACAGACTGAAAGAGGCTCCAGGCTCTGAGCTGGCAGTCAGCACAGAGCCCAACGCGGGGCTCGAATCCACGAACCGCGAGATCATGACCTAAGCGAAAGTCGGACGCTTAACCGACTAAGCCACCCAGGCGCCCCCTACAATTTTTAAAAGTTAGTGGTACTTAAAAAAAAGTGTTTCTAAGCATCACCTTTCGTCATCGGCAGTACTGTACATGCCTGTTTTGTGACAATCTCTGGTTCATTTCTTTCCTGTACGTGATGTTACCAACATTTTCCTTGTTTGTAGTGTGGCCACATGTTCATGCCCTTATAAGCACAGACATTCTCAAAAATTCTATTTTACCTGATACCAGTTTTTAACAAGTCATGTCTTCCTAGAATGATGATGTTATTTTTTCCCCACATTATTATTTTTTTGAATGTTTGTTTATTTTGAGAAAGAAAGTGAGTGGGGGAGGGGCTGAGAGAGAGAGAGACCAAGGATCCAAAGCAGGCCCTGCACTGTCAGGGCAGATGCAGGGCTTGAACAAACGAACTTGAGCTGAAATCAAGAGTCTGATGCTTAACCGTGCGCTCCACCTAGGCACCCCTCCCACTTTCTAGTATTTTCCATGTTCTACAATCAGTATGTACATGTTGCACAAAGTACAAACCAAATGATTAAATTATTAAAGTAAATTAAAAGGCAGGGAGGGTATAGATAAGCTTTTTACCAGGAAAAATAGACTGCTTAACGACTGTCAGAATTTCTTCACTTTGTAACATTGTCTCCAGGAGGAAGGTGGAAGCTGATGGTCATGTGCAAGGATGTGCCCACTCTGCTGACCGCAAACACGCATTTCAGGTATACAAAGGCAGAAGGCTGTGCACCGTGTTGTTCTAATAGTTTGAATGGGTATTTGGAGAATGCAACGTATCCATGTGGCATGTGTGAATGATACAGTGCCCCACCTCAGTAGGCATCACAGCTTATTTTCTAAAAATGAAACGAACTTTTTCTCCTGGTGCTCCGGGAGAGCATAAGGATGGCTCTGAGAATCACTCGTTCTAACGATGTGTTCACTGCTCCCCTCTCCTGTGTACGCTGTGTCCCCGTAAAAATCGGTGCATCATTGACAAGGCAGCGGGCCCAATGGTTGGTGCAGAGGAGGGTCCTTTTAAGATCATCGGGAGCATTATAATCGAGCAGGGATTATCGGGTCCAGCTTCCAAATTTCTCTCTGCGCAGAGACATAGCTGCTTCCATATGAAATGTGCATGCAGCGTATGAAATAAAACGTAACGGGTCCTCCTGTGGGACCAGCCAAGTTCTCAGGTAAAGCAAACTCGAACATCTTTGCTGGACCTTCTCATACACCTGTGCCTTGACTGACATTCTCTTTGCCTGGTTTGGTTCAGAAATTCCCTCCACTCTTATCCTTAGAGCTGACCTGCTTCTCACTATTTTTCCTTCTCAAGCTGTTTTGTTATCCTACCCACACTCGCTTAGCATCCGCTCTTTCTCTGCTCTTGCATTTATGTATCTTTATTTTTGTCTTAAGATACACAAATTAGAACAGCTTTACGCTTTCCAACAGACTGAGAGAAGATACATCCTCAACTGAACTGACACGTAATTTCCTTGTTGGAAACATGCTTTACTTTTCTAGACAAAATAATCGATTACATAAATCAACCATTGTCATGTCAAATAAGAAGTCATTGCCCTATTTTCAGAGGGTTTTTCTTTTTTGGAGAATTTGAGTATTCGAGAACTATTTTAAAAATTCTGCTTCTTCAAAAAAGAATTTTCTAGAAAAGATGACTACAAGATTTTTTCCAGTATTGTGTCACCAGATAACTTACTACTTACTGTCTGTGGATTGTCTCTTCTTGTTTAATTAATATGACTTTAGTGGAAACAGCACATTATTACATGGTTTGCAAGGAGATGTCTTACAGCATGTAGGTGATCATCCTAAAATATAAAATATTGGGCTAGAATAATGAAAATAGCTAACTTTGAGGACTTATTAGGTCCAGAGAAACTGCTCTATGCTCTTTATGTGCATTATAACTCAGACTTCACAAACCTACAAGCTGTTATTTGTCCCCATTTTACAAATGAGGAAACTAAGGCATGCAGTGGTTAAATAGCTTGCTCAGTCACACAGCAACAACTAGTAGAACCCGGATTCAAATCTAGACATTGGGCTCCAGAACTTACACTGACCATGCTCTTCTCATTAATGTTCATAGAGAGTAATTTTGTTGTATTTTATTTTTATCTTTTTATTTGAGAGACAGAGAGAATTCGATGGAAGGAGAAGGGTGGGAGGGGAGAGAAAGGAGAGAGGGGAGAGAGGAGAGGGGAGAGGGGGGAGGGAGAGAGAGACACACACACAGAGAGAGACAGAGAGAGAGAGAATCTTAAGCAGGCTCCATGCTCTGCTTGGAGCCTGAGGCGTAGCTCAATCCCACGATCTTGGGATCTTGACCTGAGCTGAAATTGAATCAGATGCTCAACCGACTGAGTCACCCAGGTGCCCCCGTATAAGGAGTAATTTTGTAAGTTCTTTTTGATATGTGCCATGTAAAGAGTTATTAGGAGGGGGCTATTCCTTAGGAGACTCCAGTGAACATTCCATTTCTCACCAATGTTTATGACTTTCTAAGTACTTCAGTTGTTTTTTTCCCTTTTCTTCTTTATTTTATTCTATTTTATTTTATTTTCACTGTGGTACATATACTCTTTAATCCCCATCACTTATTTAACACTTCAATTGTTAAAAGAGGTTAAAAGTCAGAAATAAGGAGCCTACGGGCTTCATAATTGCCTTAAGCTCCCGAATGTAAGAAATCTGCTTCAGCACGGTGGTGTTTTATTTCATCTCAGCATCACAAATATTGCCAAATACTCCTGAAGCCTAGCTGGCTTTCCCAGCTCAGTTCATATGTGAGAATATCATCTAATTCTTTGTCATATGCAAAGCAGAGACCCTCACGGAAAAACTCTGTTAGTCTCTTCTTTGTAAACCCATTTATTTCTGAACTTCCAATTTTGCTTTTGGGGGTTTTGGATGGATTGATTAAGTAACTATTGATGGATAATGACATTGCTTTTAGAATGTATCAGCAGAACGCTTCAGTTCTGGCCTTCTTCAGGTTTGAACACACTTACTGAAATTAAAGCTATTCATCACATTAATGCTCTACTGTCATTTATAGTTAAGAAATAAAATTCTTTCCATCTTTTTTGGAAAAGGCAACAAAATAAAATAGAAACAAGCACTGAGATAAGGCATCAGCCAGTGTCACTAAAACAGGGTAATTTCTTTGATAGTGAGAATGATATACAGATGACTCCCAAATTAAACTTTTGCACTAAAATATGGTGCATTCAACGCTGCTCATTACCACCCCAAGTGGACAGTCCAATGTAAATACCATTATCATTTTATGATCATTGTGAGGTTTAGGGATGAAGTAGAAAGAATGTTTCTTTAGAGAACATGGTTTTTGTTGAGTCCTAATGCCGAATATGATGGTATGGAGAGGTGAGCCCTTTTGGGAGGTGATTAGGATTAGCGCCTTTACAAAAGAGACCCCAGAGAGCTTTGTCACCCCTTCTGCCGTATGAAGACACAGCCAAAAAAACAACTGTCCATGAAGCAGGGCGCAGGACCTCATCAGACAGACAATCTGCTGGCACCTTGAACTTGGAATTCTCCATCTCCTGAACTGTGAGGAATCAATTTGTTTATAAGCCACCCAGTCTGGTATTTTTGGTACAATAACCCAAACCAACTAAGATACATGATAAACTGGGAACTCTTACAAGTCTCTACTTTGGTATCGTCTCATGACACCCACCACTTTTTTCCAATCATAATAGTCTCCTGAGAGTTTGGGAGCATACCAGCCTATGTCTTGACTCAGTGTGTTTTTACTTGCTGTTCCCTAGGTGTGGAATTCTCTTCCTCCCTCTTCTAACCTAGGTTGCTTCTCCTCTTTCTTCAAATCTCCCTTTGCACATCTCCCCTCAGAGGGACCTTCACTGACCATTCTATTTGGAAGTACCCCTGATTTCATTTTATTATCTGTCACATAAGACTTATTTTTTTTTCCTTTAAAGCACTCATTATAAGCTTTATTATGTCAGCACTACAATATTTGGCTCTCCTGCTAGAAGGGAAGTTCCGCAAGAAAAGAGTCTTTGGGAATCCGGTTCACCGCTATATTCCTGGTGCCTGCCATTTGGAAGAAACTCGGCAAATACATACATGATAAACAAACACATTTTCAATGTCACCCACTGTCGGAACATCTGAGACAATTGGCCCTTCGTCAGTCATATTCCTCAGGAAGAATGAATTTATGGTAAAAGTCCTGCGGGAAGATGTAATAATTTTGCTGAAGAATTCATGGGAGGGACAGAAGAAGCCTTTGTTATGCCTGTCTCCATGGTGTCTTGCTTTCCCTCCACTGTCCCTCCACTGTCTTCCCAAAGGATTTCAGCTCTGTGGCCCCATGTGTATACGAACAAACAAAAGTCTTCACTATCACAAGGTCTACCTCTGAAGGAAATCTGACGACTGGCTACTAGTACTCACGCATGCGCCCAGGGAGCCCAGCAAGGAGTATTCCCCCCCACCCCATCCCTGAGAAGTGTTTTGACAGACGGAATTTTCTCCCTTTTGTTATATCCCTAAATGGTGTGAGGTTTTGTTGTTGTTATTGTTCTTTGTTGGTTTTGTTTGTTTGTTTTGGATCTGGAAAATGCCCACCCTGAGAACAAGGACTGTGGTGAGAGCCAAACAACTTAGTGTATGTGAAAACAGTCATTTACTTAAAGATTTACTGGACAAACACCATATGTTACTTAGGGTGCTCTGTACTGAGCACGAAGCAGTGGTTTCTGCCATGAGCAGCCTACACTGCCTCTTGTCAACTGTAGAGCATGAGCATGAGTTAACTACTCGTATCAGAGGATTGCATATTTGCGCTGTGACAATGATCATGATTGCTTATGTTATTAGCAATTCTGAATTCTGAAAACAGCACTTAAATAATAAATTCTTAAAATGTTTGATGTGATATTTCATAAAGGTTATGGCTATGGGACATAATGACATTTTTGTTAAATAAAACCAGCCCTCTTTATGCTAATTTAGAGTGAATATTTTAAGGAAGAAATTGGATGACTTCTTGTCCAGTTGCTACTCATCCAGTGTTACTTAGGAGTCTGTTCTTCAAACACCCTGGATACAGGGGTGCCTGGGTGGCTCAGTCGGTTGAGTATCTAACTCTGGTTTTCAGCTCAGGTCGTGATTTCACGGTCGTGGGATCAAGCTCCTGCTATTAGCACAGAGCCTGCTTGGGATTCTCTCTCCCTCTCTCTTTGCCCCTCCTCCCATCGAGTACACATGTGTGCTTTCTCTCTCTCTGTCTCTCAAAATAAATAAATAAACTTAAAAGAATATCCCAGATATAACTCAAGCATGACATGGCTTATAAATAGAGGTCAGTTTCACAGTGTTGTTCACCCATCAGCTCTTATAGCAGTGCTCCAGCCATACATCTTCCAATTCCCCCAAGGAGTTTAAAGAAGAACCATGCTACCTGGTCCTGCTTATTTGAATGCAGATACAGCCTAATGGGAAATATAATATGTAATTACTTTGCAGTGTGATAAATGTTATAAGAATGAGCATGAGGACATGGAATTAATAAGTCATGTCAATACAAGGCATAACACAGAATTTTTAAAAAATGAATGTGCATGACAGGCTATTGCACCTCCATGGTGAACTGGGAGTATCAGGAAAACTCTCCAAACAGAGGTGGTATCTGCTTAATGGCCTAAAGAATGAATAGATGTGAACCGGATGGAAAGGAGGCTGGAAAAGGGCAAAAATCGGATTTCCATAAAGACAGAGAGAACACCACACAAAATGGTCCAGAAATAAGAGAGCAAGTACATTTGGTTTCATCATGGGTGTATAGTGGTAGAAAATTATAAAAGGAGGGGAAACAGTGGAACCAAATGAGTTTGACAGGGGTCTTGGGTACCAGGCTAAGGTGTTGTGGAGCCATTTAAGGATCTCGAACAGGTGAGTGATTAGTCTGACTTAAGTTTTTACAAGGAATAGGTCAGAGAGGAAGACTGGAAGCAGAAAGATTAACAGTTGGAGAATGCTGGGTCAATTTACGATCATTTGGAGCAGACTGGCAGTAGGTTAGAAAAGGAAAAAGCTGGCAGAGATGTTTACGAGGCGTAGGAGGGAAGGAGAGCCATGTGAATGACTTCCATAGACAGGGAGTCAAGACCCAGATACTAGTCCCAGCCCTACTACTTACTATGTAATCTCCCCTAAGCTACTTAACCTCTTCAAGCCTCCATGTCCCCATCTGTCTAATGGAAATGTGCTACACATATCGAATTCGCTGGGCAGGGCAAGGGCAAAATGTATATAAAACCTCCAGATAGCCAATGTAAGAGATTATTCTTTTTGACTACTTTATTTTTTAATTGTTAAATGTATGCTTATTTATTTTTGAGAGGCAGAGGGAGAGCGAGAGAACACAAGCAGGGGAGGGGCAGAGAGAGAGGGAGGGAGACACAGAATCAGAAGCAGTTTCTGACCTGTCAGTGCAGAGCCTGACGCAGGGCTTGACCTCACGAATCGTGAGATCATGACGTGACATGGGGCTTGAACTCCTGAACCATGAGATCATGATGTGAGCCGAAGTCGGACCCGTAACTGACTGAGCCACCCAGGTGCTCTCTGATGCAAGAGATTTTTAGTGAACTCTCTGAACCATCCTTTACTATCACATCTTATGTCACTTGTTTTCCTCCATTCTCATGGGACCACTGATACTTAAAAGCTGTGCTTAGAAAGACATTCACTGAAGATTTAGTTCTGAATATTAATTGGTTCAATGGAGAAGAAAGCTGAGAGGAAAATAATTGCAAAAAGAATGAGATTTCTAAGTACTATCCAATTTCTTCATATCAGAGACAGTGCCAGGCCCCATGGTCAACACTATGGAGGTTAGAGAAACAGGTCAAATCTACTGTTTACTTTCAAGGAGACAGAACACAATGGAAAGATAATACACAGATACATACCATTGTAACACAAAATGGAAATAAAAGGTGCCCAGTGAAAAGGATAAGCCAGGTATGACTGGGAATCCAAAGGAAGATTATCACAGAACAGTACAAGACACTGAGGGAAGAAACATCAGCAAGTCTTGGCTTAGGATCCCAGATCTGCCCCCTGTGGGCTGTGTGATCTGGGGCAGATCACTTAACGACTAGGATCTTCAGTTTTCTTATCAGTAAATTGGGGCTAATAACAGCATCTGTCTCTCTTAGAATTTTGTGAGAACGAAATAAGATAATATGGTAAATTATGGCTGAACAAATTTTTGGTAGGCAGAGACGGCCGTGGGATGAGACTTCTCGGTGGAAACAAGAGCATAAAATTAAATGTGTATCCTCTGAGATACACTGAGAGGGGACAGGAAAGAATTACAAACCCCCATGTCATTAATGAAAGTCTCCTAGGGCGAGTGATGGATGACTGCAGGAGTCTCATTACAAAGCTTTGCCCTGGACCCGCAGCCGTCAGGCCTGCTGAGCAGGGATAGTCTTTGAGATGGTTTAATATACATCACATCTGGGTAACATAGTGCAGTGCTGGGCGCTCAGTGGATTCTCAAGAAGTGGTTTTCAGGGGCGCCAGAGTGGCTTAGCGGTGGAGCGTCTGACTTTGGCTCAGGTCATGATCTCACAGTTTGTGGGTTTGAGCCCTGTGTTGGGCTCTGTGCTGACAGCTCAGAGCCTGGAGCCTGTTTTTGATTCTGTGCCTCTCTGCCTATCCCTCACTCATGCTTTGTCTCTCTCTCCCAGAAATTAAAAAAAAATTTTTTTTTAAGTGGTTTTCAAAGGAATGGAGGATTGCAGAAACCTAACCTGGGAAATGAATCCTAAAGAGATTGCTTGGGCCAGCATTGCTTCAGGTCTAGTGGGTGACTGATTGGCAGTGAGTCGAAAGAAAAAAAGAAAAAAATCAGGACACCGGTAGAACACTTCTTTTCTAGAGCACAATACCTGCGCTATTAAAATCGAAATTACTTATTTCCAACCGACAAAAAAAAAAAATGACATGATCTTTTCCCCTTTTCCAGTAATGTATTAGTTATGAAGTGTGATGAGGCTTTAGTAACTGCTGCTGTAGAGTAATATAAAATTAAATACTCCTGCAATTTTTCATTTCTGTCACCAACCGTAAGTGTAATCAATTTTTTTTCAAAATAGTCAAACCGGCAGGTTATTTACAAATTTGTTTTTAAAGTGACATACGTGATTGTATACCAACTTAGGCAGCTAAGTTTTAGTAATAACACTAATCAAAGCCGGTAGAATGGAAAGCATCAGTTCTTTTTTTTTAAGTTTATTTATTTATTTTTGAGAGAGAGACAGAGAGAGCAAGCGAGGGAGGGGCAGAATGAGTGAGGGAGAGAGAGAATCGCAAGCAGGCTCCTCACTGTCAGCCCGGAGCCCGATGCGGGGGCTCGAACTCACAAACTCTGAGATCATGACCTGAGTCAAAACCAATAGTTGGATGCTTAAACCCACTGAGTCGCCCAGGTGCCCTTGGAAACATCATTTCTATCTTCTCAGGAGCAGCAGCCAGATGAACTCTGAGAAGTGTGTTGTTGTTTTTTTTTTTAAACAAAATGTTGGGGGTGGGGGATGGGCTGCATTTCTGGAACTCGGTGCCTCCCAGGCTTGGAATCAAGTGTCAACTCTGTGGCTTGCTGGATTTATGACACCAAGCAAATTAATCTCCCCGAAACTCAAGTGTCCTCTCCTTTAAGGTGCGAATATGAAATGGGTCAATGTATGTGAAACAGCTAGCGTCATCCATGCAATCAAAACCTGTTAATTGGTGTTGCCCTTCAAGGTCATGGTATTATTATTAGCATTAGTGTTATTATCAGTACCACTAGCTGGGATCTAATTATGCACCAGGAATTGGCTGGTGACTACCTTATTAACTATACCTATCCATCCTGAAGGTGGGGGTCCTCCTCCAAGGAGAGATGAATCAATGTCTGCGGCTGATTGAACGTGGAGCCTCACCAGAGCTGGACTGCGAAGCCTATGTTGATCCCACTGCTAGGCTTCCTCTCGAGAAATATCCCACCTTATTCTGCCGTGCTGGCGGCAGTCAGGAAATGTCAGAGTGTCAGGATTAGATAACCTCTGATTTGGTACCCAGATTAAGGCCATTTATGAGGCCCGACAGATAATTCTTGGTTTTGCTCTGATGGAAGCAAAGGATACCAGGAGCGATGTAGAATAAATAGGCATATAGTCGTCATCCGTCCCCTGGGTTTTCTGTTCATCCCTCTTTCCCACCTTCCATATCTGCCCCCACGTGGCTGCCATCAAGGTCCCACAGGGGCCAATTATATCCAGCTATGAGTGACGGAAGTTCCACCCACCCGAGGCTGGCTCCAGGCACAGTGCACACCTGCACACTCACAACCCTCACAACCCGGTAAGCGCCCTCAGATTGGGGCTCACTGGGGGGAGGGCTCCTGAGCTCTATAGTGATACGGGCTGTCAACAGATGAAGGGCAGAGGCAGACGGCTCTTCTAGAGCCATTCCAACCTCCACACTCCTGCCACACTTGGCAGTTCCAAACCCCAGTCGAGTCTGCTGAGTTCTGGCTTATAAATATTGCATGGCTCCCTAGTGCTCACGGAGTAAAGTCTGACCTGGCTGTGCCTTTCCGTCTGCTTTTCCCATGATGTTATGCATCCACCGCACAGTATATCCTCTTCTCCCAGCAAATTAGAAGTCCTTCCTACGACGTGTCTCCCCTGAAGGGCCCTCCCCAGCCTGTCTGTTGCTCCTCCCTTGTGAACAACAAAGTAGCACTTAGTATTTAAATTTAAAATTCTCGTCCTTTCCATGTGTTTCTTTGCAATTACGGGATAAGCCTCTTATTTATTTAAAATGTATTTCTTGTATTTTGCGCTGATCATAAAAGTAATACAAGATGATTGTTAGAAAATACAGAAAGGAAAATAACAAGATCTATTTACCTGCAACTCCATCCCTCGGATAGAGTCAGCGTTAACATTTGGATGTTAACCCACATAGGCACACACGCACACACACATACATGCACAGGATCAAAAAGTTCATGTGCCAAGGGCCAAGGGGAGGAGAATGTGTGACACATTCTGAAAGAATTTCAGGGGGACTGAAAGAAGTTCAAAACGCTTCATGGGGCGCCGGGGTGGCTTAGTTGGTTAGGCCTCTGACTTTGGCTCAGGTCATGATCTCATAGTTTGTGGGTTCGAGCCCTGCGTCGGGCTCTGTGCTGACTGCTGGCTCAGAGCCTGGAGCCTGTTTCAGTCTGTGACTCCCTCTCTCTCTGACCCTCCTCGGCTCACGCTGTCTCTCTCTCTCTCTCTCTTTCTCTCTCAGGAATAAATAAAACATACAAAAAAAAAAAAAAGCTTCAGAATGCAAAGCAAGAAAAAAAGTAGTATGTGATGATATTATAAAGCAATAGCTTTCAACATCTTCCCACTGTGCCCTACAGCCGCTATGGAAGACAGTATGCAAGTTCCTCAAAAAATTAAAAACAGAATTACCAGACAATCCCACAGCTGAGTGGAGATCCAAAAGGACCTCAAAGAGATGTCTGCGCTCCCATTCTCCTCACAGTATGGCCTTCAGTAGCCAAGAGATGGAAACCACCTAAATGTTCATGAGCAAGCAAACGCATAAAGAGAATGTGGTATATACATACAGTGGAATATTCATCAGCCAGAAAAAACGAAGGAAATCCTGGCATATGCAACAACATGGGTGAACCCAGAGGACATTAGGCTGAGATGAACGCATCACAGAAGGACAAACACGGCATCATATCATTTACACGACGTATCTGGCAGAGTCAAAATCAGAGAAGCAGAAGGTTGAAATGGGGAGCTGTTCAGCAGGTGGGATGTTTCAGTTCTGCAAGATGAATACATTTTTGAGATGTGCTGTGAACGGTTTATGAGGGTAGAGTATAAAGTGTTTTTGCCCCAAGAAGGGGGGAGGCAGGAGGAAAGTTTTGGAGGGGATGCATGTCTATTACCTGAATTGTGGTGACAGTTTCACAAGTGTTTATTGATGTTGAAACGCACTGCATTATACACATGAAATGTGCGCAGCTTTTTGCATATCAATTATACCTTAATAAAGCTGTTTAAAAAAGAAAATAAATACGTTTCTATTGTGAGTCAGGAGTACACATCGATAACTGAAACAAATGTTTCGCAAAATACCCTCACTGTGTGAAATGAACGCTAGTATTTTCTATTGTATCCTATTCCCTTCTTATTCGTTTAAAAGAAGATGCTGGTCACGACCAACTCAATTGATTTCCTGACCCTCCTAATGAGTTGCAGCAACAGTTTGAAAAACTCTGCTGTAGAAATAGGCAAGAGACATACTCAGGAGGTATTTGCATGTCATACTAATGAGTTTGGACTTCATCCTGAGGGTAAAGGGGAGAATTAAAGGTTTGTGACCATGTAAATATCACAATCGGACTTGGACTATGGGAAGAAGGTCTGTCTGCTTAGGGGTAAGAGTTTAGAGAGGGGTATGGACTGATAGTGGGATGCAGGTAGGTGGCAGTAAGAGACTCGAGATCTTCACTGCCATGGTGGTAGAGGCAGAAATGAATGAATTAAAGACATTTCATTTTACTAGATGTGTGTGTATGTATTTTCACTCACATACAGGCAATCGAAAGTTAAAGAAAGCCATCTCGGGGGCACCTGGGTGGCTCGGTAAGTTGAGTGTCTGACTTTGGCTCATGTCATGATCTCATGGTTCCTGAGTTTGAGTTCTGCGTTGGGCTCTCTGCTGCCAGTGTGGAGCCCACTTTGGATCCTCTGTCTCCCTCTCTCTCTCTGCCCCTCCCCTACTCGCATGCTCTCTCTCTCTCAAAAATAAATAAACATTAAAAAAAAAAAAAAAGAAAACCAGTATCAGTCACAAAGAGAGAGGAGTTGAGATTTATCTCCACGTTTCTTGATTCAGTAACTGAGAAGATGCTGACACATTTACTGACATATGGAAGAATGGGTTTCTGTCTTTGTTTTCAGCTGGGGAGTGATGTTGAACTCCACTGAATGTGAGGTACCTGCAAGACATTCAAATGACGACAATGCAATGTTTTAGTGTAGAATTGCTCCTAGTAGCCTTTGCAATCAGACGGGGCCTCAGACTGTGCTCCATCTCACTGTCCTGGGGTCTGTGCCTTGAAGATGGGTGGGGCCACAGGCCGGGCTCCGCAATCAGCCAGGCCTCCAGCTGTGCTCCGTTGTTGGCCAAGATCACCAGACAGGCCACCTGGATGGGTGTGCCCATCATCTGTACTCTGTACTTGGATGTGGTTGGAGGCTGTGCTGTGCAGTCAGAAGGGGTCACTACCTGGGCCCCCGACAGGCTATGCTGTGCAGTTGGTCAGGCCTGCCGCCTGGGTTCTCTACCTGGGTTACAGGGCGCTTAGCAATCAGCAGGGCTGTAGACTAAGCTCAACAGCCAGGGGTAAAGAGCAGGGGGTCACCAAATGCTGGTATCCGAGGCTGCCCATGGACACTGCTCCAGCTCACTGGTTGGGGGGGTCGCTGGCTGTCCTCCACAATTGAGCAGGGTTTCTGGATTGACTCCCTGCCCAGATGGGATCATAGCTGGGCTCTAAGGGTGTCACTGATGGGTCTCCCTCGTCAGCCAGAGCCCGAGGCTGTCGTCACCAGCTGGCTGGAGCTGCTGGTGTGGCTCCCCATTCGGGCAGGCTGTAGGATTGGCTCCATGGCTGCTGGGATCTCTGATCAGGCCTCCTGGGGGGGCAGCCTAGAGGCGATGCTCCCCAGTGGGGCAGGAATGCTGACATGTGGCCCTGCCCAGCTGGGCCCCACACATGCCTGTGTTCTCTGGCCAGGCCTCCTGGTCAGGTGAGGCTGGAGGCTGTATTCCACAGGTGGGTGGGACTGCTGACTCGCTTCACTATCTGGGCTCCAAAGTCTGCTTACGTTCTCTGGCCAGACTTCCTGGTTAGGTGGGGTGGTGGAGGCTGTGCTCAGCAGCTGAGGAGGGCTACTGACTTGCTTGCCTGTCCAGGGAACGCCATAAAATGGGCCTCACAGCCCATTCAGTCCATTATCTGGGGACCAAACTGGACATAGCTGCCAAGCACTTGTCTGGCACGACAGGGCCACAAGCTCATCTCTGCACATGGGAAGAGCTGTTCGCTGGGCTCTCTGCTCCAGTGCCGCGACCACCAGCACAATGCAGTCCACCGAGGTAAGTATGCTGGTTGCCGTGGGCCTCACCCCCCTTCTCTCCTCTAGCTGAGCCCAATAGTCTAGCCCCACTGACTCTCCCAGGGATCCCTGTGAGGTAAAACCAGAGTGGGTCTCCTGGGAAGTGTCCCCTAACACTGAGGGAGCTGGACGTCTGCCTTGGGCTCTTTTTTCCCCTCTGGAGAAACCATAGGCTCAGAGGTGTCCTCTTAGTACAGCGTTAGGATGATCTCTGGGAGGGGCAACGTGGTCAAGGTCAAAGTGAGACCGCTCTTCTTGCCCTTCTACATGTGTTTTCTCTCAGTTCTTGTGGTCCGAGGGGATGCTTCAGCCTCATCCTCAATTCTGGGGTTTTCACAAAGGCATCTTACCTATGGAGAGCTGCTAGCAAGTCTTTCTGTGAGGTGGACTGAAGTTTGGAGCCCCCGATTCTATTATCTTGATGATGCCTCTCTCCAGTTTGGCTGTTTCTTATAAAACCTAACACACTTTGACCATATGTTCCAGCAATCGTGCTCCTAGGCATTTACTAAAAGGAACTGACAACTTATGTTCACGCGAAAACTTGTTCACAGATGTTTATAACAGCTTAACTCATAATTGCCAAAAGCTTGGAAGCGATCGAGATGTCCTTCAGGAGGTGAACAGACAAATATACTGTGGTACATCCAGATAATGAACTATTATTCAGTCCATACAAGAAATGAGCTATCGAGCCATGAAAAGGTATGGAGCAACCTTAAACGCACGTTACGAAGTGAAAGAAGCTACATACTGTATGATTCTAACTATATGGCACTCCGGAAAAGGCAAACCAATGGCGACAAAAATGATGACTAGGTGTAGCACAGAGGATTTTTAGGTCAGTAAACCTACTCTCCTGAATACTGTGAAGGTGGATACATTTCATTATACATTTGCCCAAATGCACACAATGTACAGCACCGGTGAATATAATATACTAATATAATGCGTGTACTTTGACAATGATGTATCAATGCAGGTACATCATAACAAATGTACCACTCTGGTTCAGGATGTCAATAGTGAAGAGGCTTCTTGCATTTATGGGGTGGGGGCTGGGAGACAGGGAATATATGGGGACTCTGGGCTTTCTACTTGACTTTGCTGTGAACTGCCCTAAAAAATAAAGTCTATTTAAACGTTTTAAAAAATTGGGCTGAATGTATACAAAGTGGGTGGCAGAGAAGTAGAGTCCTGGCATGAAGTGAAAAGAGAGACCAGAGAAGAGGTATATTCAGCAGTGGGGAGAAGAACGTGGAGCCATCTCCTGAGCTGACTAGCAGAAACATCTTTTTACAACGATCCATGGGAAGGGGTAGACCGGCATCCTGAACGTCTATAAGGATACAGCACCCACAATGCTAAAACCTGAGAATTGCTTAATACTGGTTTCTGGATGTAATATTGTGCAGCCCACTCAGGTCTCTCATCTGCATTTAGGAACCGCAGCAACATAAATGCCATAGACATAGCATTATCTAAAAGGATACTTACATGCATTATCTCATTTACTTCTGACAACAGTCCTGTGAGGAAGGCAGGCTATGTGGCTAGCTGCATTTTACAGAGGTGCTAACACAAAGTAAAGAGGAAAAAACATCTAGCCAGGATTTTAGCCCAGACGACCCCCCACAAAAATCAGATAATGGTGACAGATAAAATAAGCTAAATGGATGAAGCTAGGATATAATCAATGGAGGGGCATTTCCTTTCATGCAAATTCAAATATATACAGCTAGGCTGAAGGCGGCTTCTAAAAAAAGAGAAGGCTGGATACCTTCTGCTGAATCGTGAGAAATCTCCAGCCTTGTGGGCAAAGCTAGTCCCACCTGAATTACCGAAGCAGATGACATAGCCACGCACGGGTCTTCTGTTTTAACACGGGCTCTGCAGACAGAACCTCGGGCCAAAGTGAATGCGCTACTGCATGTTATATGAGGATAGTCCCAGGGTAGCAGGATGTGGGAAATGGAGATCAAGGCAGGAAGAGAGACCAATCAAATGTAAGTGGGCCTTGCCAAGGCAGCCATTGCTTACCAAGTACCGTATACTTGCTTCTGTGAGAATATCTTCTAAGAGGATACATCAACTAATGTATCTCAAGACAGTCTGGCTGACAGGAAGAAGGGAGGAGAATTTATCCGCCCAACTTCTGTCTTCCATTGTTCCATGTACGCACAGGCGCACGCTGATCTAAGTATCTAATATCCTCTCAGTGTCTGTTGGGCAGGAGGTGAGGGGCATGTAGTGCTACTTTAAGTGATGTGCTGTTTGGTTGTGCATGTGGCTACCTTGAAGTTTATGGCTATGGGAGCAAGCACCTGGGAAAGAACCAGCCAATTTGGTCATTGCAAGTGAGACAAAACAAGTGACCAAGATCCCCACAGACAGGGAACTAAAAGTGTTTGATATACAACAGTGGTAGGAAGCTCCATCAATATTTTGACAATTCTGGGTCATAATACATAGACTAAAACAATGGATGAATGAGAGTGTAGGGTCTCCTCATCTAACGAAATACTTCACCATCACCAGACATCGGCTGCCACGCTTAGACCAAAAGCAACAACCAGCTACAGCACCCTTGATATGCTCACGTAAGTAATGAGATGATTACATTCTACTGTGCTTCGTGCACATAATTTAAAATAAGATATATGATTCCCTATGTTAGTTTTCTCTTGCTGTATAACAACTTACCACTAACTTAATGGCTTCAGACAATATATAAATAAATCATTATCTCAGAATTCTGTGGGTCACAAGGACAGGAGGGCTGACTGGGTCGTTGGCTCCAGATGTCACACCTAAGGTGTCAGCCAGGCCAGACTCTTATCTGGAGATGCTAGGGAAGAATCTACTCCAAGCACACTCATGTTGTTTGAAGAATCAAGTTTTCTTGCCATTGTAGGATCAAGGCTCTCATTCCCTTGCTGGATGCTGGCTTGGGGATGTTCTCAGCACCTAGAGGCCACGTACAGTTCCTTGTTACGTGCACTCTCACATTTTGAATTTCCTTATTCCCTTGAAGCCAACTGTTTAGTGTTTGATTGAATTACTGAAAGATGTGTATATCCCAAGGAGAGGGAAAAACTAGGGGCCAGTGTAGAATCTAGCACTTTCTAGCCAGCCCTGAAATGCAATTTGCCTTTTTTACTTCTGCATAACACAGTAAAATATGTATAAAATTGATCTTTCACCCATGATGTGTGCCATCATTTCTAAAGAAGTGAAGCCCTTCCTCATATGAATCCTTAGAAGGATACACTGTAGGTCAATGGTGAGTGACTTAAGAATGTTGGCTGTAGGGGCACCTGGGTGGCTTAGTCGGTTAAGCGTCCGACTTTCGCTTAGGTCATGATCTCGCGGTTCGTGGGTTGGAGCCCCGCGTCAGGCTCTGTGCTGACTGCTGGCTCAGAGCCTGGAGCCTGTTTCAGTCTGTGTCTCCCTCTCTCTCTGACCCTCCCCTGCTCATGCTGTCTCTCTCTCTCTCTCTCCTAGTAATAAATAAAACAAAAAACAAAACAAAAAAAAGAATGTTGGCTGTAGCTTCCGTTGTACCTTTGTACGGTATGGAATTCTAGTATACTCATGTTTCCCACGTGCATTTTCTGTAAATGTTCCAGGTACTGATTAGTTTCGGATCTCTTGGATGCATACATCCTGAAATTGTTATTTTTCAATTAATATTTTTCAATTAATGAAATTGTTAATTTCATTCATAATTGAATTTAGCTTAATGATGACATTCAGCTGGTGTTTTCCCTTCCCTCTTCAACTTAAAGCTCTTAAAGTCTCAGTGAGGTTGGAGGAGTATTCAAGGGCAAAACAAGTCTATACTCAGATGAGTGCTAATGAGCAAAACTTGACTAATTTAAGGTCACAATTCTTCATGGCCAGAAGGGACCTTGGATGTCCTCTTCTAACAGTTGACCTTAGAAGAGACTTTTCTTTATCTACTGTCCAAATGGTTAAAATATAGTACTTCCTTCCATATTACTTCAGTAAGCTAAAACTTGGACCAGATATTATCATAATTGGGTTATATTCATCTTTAACATTATTGGTGGCTTAGAATTCATCACTATTTTCCTTCCTCAGATATAGACCTTGACTAGTGAAGCTAACCGTGGTTTACTTCTGATCTAATTAAAATATAAAGCAATTCCAAGGATACATTTTTATGAAATCAAATGCATAAACTTATTGAGAAATACCTTAATCGTAATAACAGTATGTAAGAACATCATTTTAATTTAATGAACATGAAGAACAACATTTTCTCAAAGAACCCTGGATTTGTATGGTAACAAATCATCTGTAACAAGATGCAAGAGTTAGGAATAAATTGTTGTTGAGATGGTAGGCTACAAAGAAGTATTTCATAGAAACTACCATACATTCTGACACTTAGAAAAAGTGAATTTATAATACAGTCTACATTATGTCTATCAAGCTATATTACCACGAATTATATCATTCCGGATGATAGCTGTGGAACGTTGTGGATTGGCAGTGACTGAGATGATGTTCAGATGTGTTTGAACACATTAAAAAAGATGACTTAATTAATAATGTTCCTAAAACACACGTGCTATCTCTACAAATTTCCTATAGCGGTTCGTGATGTCTTTCAAATTTCGAATGCCAAGATCTATACTAGAGCTGTCTCCAAATAGTCTCTCAGGTTAGAGAAGATAGCTGACTTGTTTCAAAGGGAATAAAGAGAAAATGAACCATTTTAACCCTCTCCTGGATATTAATCTTTTTGCACCTTGAAGAGATCATTAACATGATCTTCTTCTTTTTTCGGGGTAGGGGAGCAGAGAGAGAAAGTGTGTGCCTGTGGGAGGGGAAGAAGGAGAGGGAGCAAGAGAATCTTAAGCAGGCTCCATGCTCAGTGCAGAGCCTGATGCGGGCCTAGACATCACAACTCTGAGAACGTACCTGAGCCAAAATCAAGAGTTGATTGATTAGCCAACTGAGCCTCCTAACACTATCCTGTTAAAAATCCCCTTCAAGTAGACTGCAAAAGTTAAAGAGAAATGCACTTATGTCCATCTGAAACATAAAAACTAGCAAATCAACTGCACAAAAGAAAGCATTAAAATATATGTAAGCAGGTTAATGTGTGTGTTAAGCAGCCATGTTCATAAATCATGTTTGGTTGATTTGTTGCATCATAATCACATTTGACTTTACAATACCATCGCAATGATCACAAATGACCTTCAGATTTGATCTTCAAGATACCATCATGAGGTAGGCTGAGCAAAGGTCAGGAATTCTTTTTCACAGATAAGGAAACTGAGGCAGAGAAGCCCAGCAGAATGCCCAAGGTTCCAGGCACAAGAGGCAAGAATGTAACTCAGTCTTTCACTTTCTGATTTCTAAGACAGTTCTCTATTTACTATACTTTTAACCATAAATCAAAGTGAGAACATTTAAGCCAGGTGAAATTTGGGGCAAATCTCTAATTTTTGTGGGGGTTTAGCACAGGTAGCAGCATTTAGTTTTTGGAGAGGTGGAGGTCCTGGGATTTGATCCAAAATTTTAATCTGATATTGCTTACCTCTAAAGTATTGGATTTCAGGATGATTTTTGACACATACAAAAAATATTAAGCCTATTCACATATTCAGTAAATGACAAGAAAGCACGCTGCAGCTAGAAAGATCTGGAAAATAGTAGCTCTCATCAAAGATTAAAGAAGTGAGATGTTTCTAAAATTTACATTGGGCTATCACGAACATCACTGTCCTTTGTCAATTTATTCTGATGATGGTGTTGTTTACTGTGGTTGTAATATGTGGAGTAATAAACATTTAAAGTACACACTGGACATTTAACTGGACAGTAATAATAATCACATAAAAATAGCTATTGCTACAAAATAACATCTTCTCCAAAGTGTCAAGACAGTTACATGAAGTACTCTCAATATCAGAATATTTAGAAAAATAGAACAAATTATTTTCTTGACACAAATCATACAGCATTTCAGTGCCTTTCTAAAAGGCATGTCTAAGAGAAGATATCTGATCTTCAGAGTATGGAATAATAATTATTTTTAAAGACATGAGATTCTTAAACAAAGAGGAGAACAGAAGGGAAGACTGAATAACAGTCCTCTCATATAGTCTGAATTGTTATCAAGAAGAAAAAAAATCTTTTTCCCCCGTATTACCACAAGGATAAAATGAGAAGAAGTAAGACAGACTTAAAAGAATGAACTTTCTGAATGGAAAAGACTTGTCATGGAGATTCCTTCACTAGAGATCTTTAACAATAAATTGAAAATTATTTCAAAAATGTTCTACCTATATTCTAGGGAATTCCATTATGAAACTCTTCAAGGTAATGAGTCTGATTAAATCCAGTCATGCATGACAGAATCCAAGAAAAATGACTGACTGGGAATATGAGCATTATAGACATACTCAAGATGCTCTGTGATGGAATGGCTCTAAATTGAGCCAACTCCACATAGTTGCCTTGATCAAGCCCTGATAAATTGATCACCACGGAATCAAAATAGCAGTCAAGATTCAAGTAAGAGGGTAAAATAATGAAATCAGTTGTATTATGGCCATTCTAGTCAGGCTTTGGACCTAGATATTGCAGCAGTGGGATACAATGAGAATCTGAATAAAAATAAAATTAGCATTGGAGAGGAGCTTGTGAACTTTTAAATAATTAGTTTTAAAACTTTCCCAACCTATGAAAATACTTTAAGTCTAACACAATGGACTTTTCTATTCCTAGATTCAACAGTTGTTATGTTTGCTATATCTAATTATATGTCTAGGTGTATATTACATGGATACACATACATTATGTATTTTACGGATCCATTTCAAAATAAACTGAAGAAGATTTATTTATGATACGTAAACCCTAAATATTTCAGCATGCACATATCCTAAAAGTAAGGATATTCTCTGACATAACCAAATATCATCTCTCTTAAAAAATTAACACTAATGATCTAATATCATTTAATGCCTACTCTGTATTCTGACATCTCCAATCGTTTTTCCAAATGTCTTCTCTTTTCCTTTTCATTTTTTAAATTTTGAAATAATTTAGACACAGAATGCTTGCAAAGCTGTATAAGGAGTTCCCATATACCCTTCATCCAGTTTCTCTTAATGTTAACACCTTGTATAATCATAGGCTACATGTGGAAATCAGAAAGTTCACATCAGTACATTACTCTACCGACCACATTAGAATGTAGCCAGTAATGAAGAAACTTAAGTTAATCATTACAGCAACACTGTGATACAGGTCGTCATTTGTCATCATTTCATAGGTAAAGGAACTGACCAAAAAAAGCTGAAATTTATTTCCTAACGTCATAGAGGCAGTGAATGGTGAGCCTAATGATTATTTGGCTCTAATGTTCACTCACTTTTCACTACATGGTCTTGTTGTCCCATTAATGTCTACTATATAATGGGGCCCAATATTTGAAAGGGGAGAAAGTATGACTTAAGTAGTTTATAATGAATAGCTTGTTATAAATTAGAACTAGGGGGTGCCTGTGTGGCTCAGTTAGTTCAGTGTCTGACTCTTGATTTCAGCTCAGGTCATGATATCACAGTTATGAGATTGAGTCCTGTGTTGGGTTCTGTGCTGTGCATAGAGGATGCTTGGGATTCTCCCCCATCCCTTTCTCTCTCTGCCCTTCCCCATCCCCCGTAAACAAATAAACTTAAAAAAATAGAACTAGAAGTTCCAGATGATTTCAAATATCATGTACAATTTAAGACTTAAGTACGTAAAGAGTTTATATTATAAAACTTTATACTTTTGGTGAAAATGAGTAAGACTTGGTCTGTTCCTTTTTTCTTTTATGTCCAAGCAAAATTCCTTTTGGTTGGTATAGTTATACAAGTGGCAGTAATGAACTCTGCTTAAAATACTCTGATTTTTGTAAATTTACATACTTTTAAAAATCAAGCCCAGTGACACCTAAAGCTTTTAAGAGAGGAACATGGTACCCAGAACAGTTATGTAATACTATAAGGGCCACATAGCAAGCAAGGAAGAAATAAAGGACTACAGTACCTATGTTCTGCTTCTAGTAAAATATGTTAACTGCATCAAGGTGCTTGGCAAATAGTGAACAGTCAATCAATGTTTGTGAATGAATTAAATAATTGCCCAGTTGTCAGATAATTTTTTTGAGGATAAAAAATACATTGCAATAGAGGCCACTGGGTGGCTCAGTTGGTTAAGCGTCTGACCCTAGGTTTTGGCTCAGGTCATGATCTAACGGTTCATGAGACTGAGCCCCACATCAGGCTCCCACACTGACAGTGGGGAGCCTAATTTGGGATTCTCTCTCTTCCCTCTCTCTCTGTCCCTCCACTGCTTGCACTCTCTCACTCTCTCTGTCTCTCAAAATAAATAAACCTAAAAAATATTGCAACAAACCCTTAGCATCCATAACGGATATATACACAGATATTTTTGAATCACAAAACTCATAAATTTCAACACAACATAAAATCCATCACAAAATACAGTAACATATAAATGAAAATATAAGTGGTCACTTAAGCTTGTAACACCTTTAATGTATGCATGACTAAAGTCAGTTTTTGTACTGAACTGAACATTTTCTGAAACAATTTCACAAACTGCTTTTTTTTCTTTATCCTGTAGAGAGTGTATGATGGACATGAGGTGACAGATCTGAGACACCAAAAAATTTTTGGCATTTTACTCCTTAATTAAAAAAACTCTATTCAGGTTAAGAACCACAATTATTTGCAATCTTTTTGCCTAACCTCTCCTTTCATCTCTAGCAACTGACATTTGGCTTTCTCTTCAGAAATCTTTTATTCCTCCTCCACATAAACGTAAGAGAGAGAAAAGTCACTGTTGAAAATCACAACTGCATGGAAGGAGAGAGTAGATCTTCTTAAAATAATGTCTTTAGACGCCGGGTGGGCCCTTCGTGCAGCTAGGAACCTTGATAGTTTTTATACATGAAGGTCGGCCAAGAAACGGAGTTCAGTTTTAGGATGAAGAGAGAACAATTGCCCAGCCTGGTGAAGAAGAGATATAAGAGGTGAGAGACAGAGAGTGAAGTCAATAAATGGGGAGAGCTTAGGGTACCACACGGACTAGTGAGATCTGTGAGAGACACGCCGTGCCCGGATGTCCCAAGGTCATTTAATAATAATAACTGCTAACATGAAATACCAAGGTATTTGCCATTTCATCGATGTAACGTTTTATGCATGACATACCAGAGGTCATTCATTAATTGTTTTAGGCACAGCGGCCGTGTGTTAGCAGGTGCTTAGGAAGGGGTGAGTAGTCAATAGCTTAGAGTACAGGTTTTAGGCAATTCCAGTTTGGAGATAAAGGCTGAAAAGTTCAGAGCAGAGAACAAGAAAGAGTAGAAGCTGGGAATCACCGTCAAATGACAGGTCTCCCCCATTATTCGAAAACAGAGCGTCCCCATGAAAACTTTCCTAAGTCAAAATGGCATAAAGCGAACAAGTGATTACCATTAATTTATACGGGAAAAACTTTTTAGTGTTCCCAGACCCCCCAAAAATCACCTCTCCTAGGATTTTCTGATACCTTAGGACACATCTTGCTACGGGGTGCACAAAATAAACTGCGATGAAGCGCACGTGCTCCTAATAGTTGAATGCTCAGTGGCCCTTGATTCTGAGATGCGGAGTGTAGTTCCTGGGGAAGGCGCTGGGCGGCACCACTCTCGCCCCTGGGTGCAAGCTACCTCTTAAAAGCTGGCTGCAAACCAAGTGCTCAAAGTTATTTTCGATGTTCACCTTTTTTTTCCCTTTTAAACAAAAGTAAAAATCCTCCTCAGATTTCTTTCAGTTAACAAAAACAGGCGCTAATGTAGGTCTTTCATAAAAGCAAAGTGGTGTGACTTCAACTTTTGAAAGTGAAGGTATCTGTACCATGAAGTTACAGCCAGCTACAGAATTAGCTGAAAACCTCTAGTGGGGCATTGATCTTACCAAAGGACTGGCACGTTCTCCTTTAGTTTACTTGACCAGAGTGGGGAGTGGGTGATGAGGAGAGAATAGCAATGCTATCTGCAAATATATGTACCAATTGTCCATTAGGTTTGCTCACTAAGAAACTGGCTGTTGCCCACAATCCCCAGAGTAAATATGAATCAGACACTGTCTGAAAAGATTAACAAGATACGAATACATAGTTAAAAGCAAGAATATGAAATCCACAGGGGCACCTGGGTGGCTCAGTCAGTTAAGCGACCGACTTCGGCTCAGGTCATGATCTCAGGGTTGAGGAGTTCTGATTCCCGAGTCAGGCTCCGTGGGGACAGCTCGGAGCCTGGAGCCTGCATTGGATTCTGTGTCTCGCTCTCTCTCTGCCCCTCCCTTACTCATGTTCTCTCTCTCTCTCCCAGAAATATAATAAACATTAACAAATTTAAAAAAATGAAATTCACAGATACCAGGGATCTACCATATATTTTTTTTCATTTTTCATCCCACACCAGAGCGGTGCATTTGTTACGATTGATGAATCTATTTTGACACGTTATCACTCAGCCTCTACAGCTTACATAAGCATTCACTTTCGGTGTTTTACCTTCTACAGGCTTGAATAAATGTATAATGACATGTATCCTATGTTATAGTATCACATAGAGCAGTTCCTTAAGAATCCACAAAATTTTTGGGGCGCCTGGGTGGCTTAGTCGGTTAAGCGTCTGACTTTCGCTCAGGTCATGATCTCGCGGTTCGTGGGTTCGAGCCCCGCGTCGGGCTCTGTGCTGACTGCCAGCTCAGAGCCTGAAGCCTGTTTCAGTCTGTGACTCCCTCTCTCTGACCCTCCCCTGCTCACGCTGTCTCTCTCTCTCTCTCCTAGAAATAAATAAAAAAAAAAACATTAAAAAAAAAAAAGAATCCACAAAATTTCTTCCTTAAATGTATGGTAGAATTCACCAGTAATCCCATCTAAGCCTAATGCTTTCTCTTTTGGAATTTTATTAATTATTGATTCAGTTTATTTACTAGATATAGGCCTATTCAAATGGTCTATTTCTTTAGTTGTTTTAGCAAAAGGTGTCTTTCAAAAAGTTTGTCCATTCCATCTAGGTTATCAAATTTATTGGTAAGGTTTTGTGCATCGTATTGTTATATTCAATGTTCATGGGATCTTATTATTATTATTACTATTATTTTAATGTTTATTTTGATATATATAGAGAGACAGCATGAGCAGTGGAGGAGCAGAGAGAGGGAGACACAGAATCCAAAGCAGGCTCCAGGCTCTGAGCTTTCAGCAGAGTTCCACGCGAAGCTCGAACTCTCTGGCCACAAGATTGTGACCTGAGCCGAAATCGGAAGCTCAACCAACTGAGCCCCCCAGGCACTCCCCATGGGATCTTTAGTGTTGTCCTGTCTTTTCATATTAGTAATCTGTATTGTGTCTCCTTTCTTCTTAGTGCAGCTAGATGCTTATTGATTTTATTAATGTTTTCAAAGAATCATCTTTTGGTCTTTATTGATTTCCTGCTTTCAATTGCATTAATTTCTGTCCAAAAAAAATTTTTTTAAGTAGGCTCCAGCCCAGCACAGAGCCTAGTGCAGAGCTTGAACTCACTACCCTGGGGTCAAGACCTGAGCTGAGATGAAGAGTGAGACGCTTAACCGACTGAGCCACCCAGGCGCCCCTCTGCTCTAATTTTAATTCTTTATTTTTGCTTCTGCTTACTTTGGATTTAATTTGTTCTTCTTTTTTTCCCTCATATTGCTTTTAATCTATATGTGTTTTATATTTAAAGTGGGTTTTGGGGCACCTGGGTGGCTCTATCAGTTAAGAATCTGAGTTCAGTCAGGTCATGATCTCCCCGTTCATGAATTCAAGTCCTGCATCCAGCTTTGTACTGACAGCTCAAAGCCTTGGACCCATTTCAGATTTTGTGTCTCCCTCTCTCTCTGCCCCTCCCTCACTCAAGCTCCGTTTCTCCTTCCTGCAAAAATAAACGAACATTTAAAAAACTTAAAAAAATAAAGTAGGTTTCTTGTAGACTACATATAGTTGGGTCTTATTTTTTGATTCATCTTGAAACTCTCTTTTAATTGATGCATTGATACTGTTGACATTCTAAGTGAGTATTGATTTTGCTGGACTAATATCTACCATATTTGTTACTGTTATCTATTTGTATTTCACTCTTTCTGTCTTTTATGGTTTCAATTGAATATTTTATGTACTTGCACTTTCTCTCCCTTCTTAGCATATCCATTATATTTCTTTTTTCAGTGGTAGCCCTAAATGTTGTATTTGCAAAACATATTTACAAGTAATCCGATGTCCACTTTCAAATAACTCTATACCTCTTCACAGGTAGTGTATTTTATACTAACAAAATAATCCTAATTCTTCTCTCTTATCCCTTATATCATTACTATCATTTGATTTACTTTTACATAAGCAACCATAACTATTTTTTTTAATTTTTTTTAATCTTTTATTTATTTCTAGGAGAGAGAGAGAGAGACAGCGTGAGCAGGGGAGGGTCAGAGAGAGAGGGAGTCACAGACTGAAACAGGCTCTGAAACAGGCTGGCAGTCAGCACAGAGCCCGACGCGGGACCCAAACCCACGAACCACGAGATCATGACCTAAGTGAAAGTCAGACGCTTAACCGACTAAGCCACCCAGGCGCCCCAAGTATTTATTTTTTTAATGTTTGTTTGTTTTTGAGAGAGAGAGAGAGAGAGACAGAGCACAAGCAGGGGAGGGGCAGAGAGAGAGGGAGACACAGAATCTGAAGCAGGCTCCAGGCTCTGAGCTGTCAGCACAGAGCCCGACATGGGGCTTGAACTCACGAATCACGAGATCATGACCTGAGCCAAAGTCAGACACTTAACTGACTGAACCACCTAGGCGACCCAGTAAACATAACTTTATAAATAAAATACATATGTTTGTATAAATGTATATTTGTATGTATTTTATATATAAAAGTTTTTTTAAATTCTACTCCTTCTCTGATGCTCTTCCTTTCTTTATTATAGATCCAACTTTCTGACCTATATTTTTGCCCTTCTCTTTAAGGATCTTCTTTTGACGTTTCTTATTAAGCAGTTCTACCGGCAACAAGTTCCCTTAATTTTTCTTTGTTTGAGAGAATCTTCATTTCCCCTTCACTTTCAAAGTATAATTTTGCAGAGTACAGAACTCTAGCTTAAAGGCATCTCTTAACACTTTAAAATTTCACACCATTCTCTCCTTGCTTACATGGTTTCTGAGGAGAAATAGGATAGAATTCTTTTCTTTACTTCTCTATAGGTAGGGTGTGGTTCCCCACCACTTCGTTCAGATTTTTTTATCTTTAGTTTTCCAAAATTTGAAAATTATATGCTTATATGTATTGGGGGGCATTTATCTTGCTTGATATTTTCTGAGCTTACAGGATCTGTGGTTTTGTGTCTGACATTAATTTGGGGAAATTCTCAGTCATTGTTTCAACTATTTCCTCCGTTCCATTCTCTCTTTATTCTGCTTCTGGTACTCCCAATGACATGTATGTTACATATTTTGTAGTTTTCCTACAGTTCTTGGATATAAATTTTTGTCCTTGTTCTAGTTGCTTTTCAGCTTTGGAGGTTTCTATTGAGATATCTTCAAGCTCAAAGATTTGTTCCCTCAGTTGTGTCCAATCTACCAATAACCCAATCAAAGGCACGCTTTGTTTCTGTTACCATGTTTTTTACTTCTAGCATTTCTTTTTGGTTCTTTTTTTAGACTTTCCATCTCTTCGCTCCATTGCCCATGTTTGCATGCTGTCTACTTTGTTCATTACAGCTCTTAGCATAGTAGCCATGGTTTAAAATTCAAGATCTGATCAATCTGACATCCCTGCCTTATGAGAGTGGGGTTCTAATGCTTGCTGTCTCTATTCAAACTGTGTTTGTGTGTGTGTGTGTGTGTGTGTGTGTGTTTTATTTCTTGTACTTTTTTTTCTTGACAGAAGGACAGGATGTACCCAGCACTTATTCCAGAGTTTTCTGATTATTGGTTTCTATTCTGGTAAATTGTGATTCTCTCTTTTCATTTGCTGATCTCTCCGAATTAGAGGGAGTGAGTGGACCATACCCTCACTTCTCTTATGGATCTAAGAATAATTGCTGGTTTTTAATTTGTTCAACATTTTAGTGATTATTAAAACAGAGTAGCAAATTCCAAACTCCTTACATGCTGGTCTGAGACCTGCATGCTCCATATAATGTTCATTTTGATGTGTCATCACCAATAATACCCAGTTTTAGAAAATATTAACTCAATCAGTATTTATTGTACACCTATATATTTATGACTATATTTAATATTATGAGTTCTTTAAAACAAACTTAGATTCCTTTATCTTAGAATCTAGTTGACATGAAACAAGTTAGGTCGCCTGTTGTATAGCTCCCAAGAAGCTCACAGTACTTTGAACCATTGCATTTATCTATTTTTTGTGTGATATTAGAATATGGCTTATTCCCTCTACTCAGCTGTAAGGGTCTGTGTTTCTCCGTCCAAGACTACATATAGGACCCTGTGTTTTTCTTGTCTGTATTCACGGTTCAAGTGCATTATTCAGCACATACTAACAGCTCAATAAAGTCTTGTTCAAAGGGCGCCTGGGTGGCTCAGTTGGTTAAACATCAGACTCGTTATTTTAACTCAGGTCATGATCTCACTGTTCATGAGTTTGAGCCCAGCATCAGGCTCTGTACTGTCAGCGCGGAGCCTGCTTGGAATTCTCTCTTTCTTTCTTTCTCTGCCCCTTCTTCACTTACATTGTCTCTCTCTCTCTCTCTATAAATAAACTTTAAAAAATAAAATAAGGTCTTATTCAATATGAGTGAATGAATGAGAAAGTTTTATGAACAATGGTGCCACATGGTGATATAAACAAATATTAAATTATCTGTGGCAGGTAGAAAAATTGGACAAAATATAATATACTAATTTGAAGTTTAGCTAGTAAATGCCAAAGGAATTTGAAAAGGAAATAATTAATAATAAGGATCATAGAAACAAGTTTCTCTCCTGTTTCTTCTTATTTTTTAAAGATAGAAAGCAAGAAAAAAGTTTGAGGTCAAAAGGGAAGAGGTCAAGGAGTGTGGGAAAGTAATTAGGCATAAGAAGGTATATTACTTTACATTTACTTCCATACAGATGATAGTTGGTTATCATTATCAAACATCTATGCTAGAAATAAAAATATAGGTGTTGCCTATGTTTAAAGATAGATCATACAAAAGTATTCAAAAAACATGGAAATTGAGTAATCTCCATCCTCATTTTTAATATATTTGTAAAACATTAACTGCATCCTTCCTTAAGAATCTCATCTTAAACGTCACACACATTTTTTCCATTAGACCTATTTTTATATATTTTTAAATCAATCAGATCATTCGTCTCTGGATCCTCTCTAGGATTCCTACTTTCTGTGCATAGGTGAGTGGCTCAAATTAATCTAATATTCTTATGCCCTTGAGACAAAGGCAAGACATTCCTTCTCGGTCATTGCATTTGCCTCTTCTTATACCCAGTGTCACACTGACTTTGAGCTCAGGGTAGAAATGTTGCTTACAGGCATTCAGTTCCATCCTGAAATATCTCCCGTCCTTAGCAGTAGGCCATTATGTACATATCCTAGCCAAATTTCATCTTTCCAATTTATCACCATTACTTAAAATCGCATTTATACTTTCCAGAATGTTGGAAACTGCAAATGACTTAATTCTATCTGAAATTTTGTTGGATATTATCTCAAGTGCTTTACAGTGAAGGTTAATAACGGTGTTGAATACTATCAAGGACACTGTTCATGAGTTACTATGCTGCATAATCACCAGATTTGACTCCAAGTCCCCCAATAACTTATTCCCTGTTTTTACTCAAAGTAATATGGTCATTGTCATTACTTAATTTTTTATTGGTGAGAAAATCATATGAAATAAAATTGAGGGCCCTACTGAAATCAGTATGGACCACCTCTTTCCAGGTGATAATACAAAATTTATCTGTCTGCTACTACCTGGGTATAATTTTTTTTCTTTGAGATATGTAGGCTCCAAGCTGTCCCCTTACTAATGTTCTGGGAAACCATGGTCTCCTAAAAATAACAGTTTGTGGTGTTCCCAGAATATCTGCCAATTCCTTAAGTAGCCAAGAGTGGCAGTCACCAGTGCTTTCTGATACAAATCATCCGACTTCCTATTTCACTTTCTTTCTGCAGACACAGCATGAGACAGATCCATAGCTCCTCTTCTGTTTATTTGAGTAATAGTTGACCTTTGTTGACCTAATTAATATTAAGAACAGTTGTCCTAATTTAATGTGATGTAGTGTGGGCTGCAAGAGAAATTCAAATAAATGGGATCTTCCTACTGCATTTTTGGATGAAATAATCAGCCTTAACCTGAAGCCTTTCTAGGTCAATGTTACTGCACAAATTTAATTAGCTGATTTTGGCCATGACAGCTCCAGATTCTGTTTAGAATGTCCAAGCTCATGGACTTCAAGTTGCAGATACAAAGAAGTGAGTAAAGACCTCATTTTCAAAAACTGTAGTTAAAGATGCTCAATTGGACAAAAAAAAATTTATATATAAGTGTCTGTATCACCTCACTATAGAGGCCTGTCTTCTTTTTGTTTCCCAAGGATAACTCCTCTACAATTTTTCTACCTCTGAATATACTCATTTACCATCACAATGAGTAAGATTCCCACCAGGTCTCATAAAAGTTATTTTCACTGTTATATTCTTACTTCAAAGGGCAAAAAATGTCATTTCACAATAACTTTTTTTGTCATGAAACACTTCCAGCGAGGGCATTCTAAAGGGATAATCCATAATCAAAAGAACCCAGAGGGATTTTCTGTCCAATTCATGAAGGTGGAATAAAGCAAAATAAAGTGCTATATGTTTATCTGTAGATTGAGTCTATGACATTCTTTCTGGGGAAATAAAGGGCGAGAATTGGACTGCAATGTCAGCAATGACTTTTGGAAAGTTTCATTTCATAATCTATTCTATGTTTGTCAGATAATAAATCTTCTCCGATATGGATAAGTAGGAATGTGACCTGATACATCCCTTTAAATTGTAGTTTAAATTATGTGTGTGCCATTGTGGAGCCTTTTCCTACCCGAAGAGATTTGTGATTATGTGTACTACTACGCGGTCCCATAACCATAATAATTGATGTGGTATGAAAAGAACGCATACTTTCCTTTCCCCAGCGAGGGAGACGTCAGTGCATAAAAAATAGAGATGTCAGGCCATCACAAATGAGGAAGACTACATTGTCATGCTGGTCCTCATCGGTTGCAAGGTCAGGTCACTGCTTCCCCAATGCCCCTCAAATCTGCTCAACTATCTAAGCTCCCAACTAGAATTGGCCTTTTTTTCCCCCCTGGCTCTTAAGGATGAGCATCACCTGGACTTCTGGGACCAAGGACCCTGACAGCTGCCCAGGACCAAACGTGGCTCTGAAGAGCCCAGCAGAAGCAACAGGCCCCAGTCATAGGAGGCATAAGAAAACCACCCAAGTCCTAAGGACTAAAACTGGCATCTCATTACTTTGAGCAGCCTGAGTGCTAACTGCTTCAAACATCTGTTCATAATTCTGGTTACTCGTTGGAATCTTCTGGGGAGATCTTAAAGATACTGATGCATGGGACCTACCTCATTTTAACTAAATTGGAATCCCTGGGGGAGGGTATTCCCAAAGCAGTTGTGTTTTTAAAATGGTTTCGGGAGTTTTCAATGTGCAGCTAGAGATGAGAACCACTGAACTAGAAGAACAAACACTGGCTGGACCTTTGTTTTGCTTCAGATTCCCAAGGATAGAATGAATTGCATTCACAAAATAGTTATCAAGTCTACTGTGTTGCAGGTACTCTTTCTAGATAAGGAGATGCAACTGTGAAAAATAGCAAAGTTTACTGCCCTTGGGGAGCTTGAATTCTAATAGGGATCTTTGTTCTGTTTTGGTCTGGTGAAGGGTGACAGAAGCAGCCAATTACCCCAGAGCTCCCCGAAGTATCCGGGAGAAAACGAGAATTCTCTCTACCCCCCTTCTGCACTCATCAGCCACATCTTCTCAACCTTGACATGAGCTAGAGCCTCTAAGGAAGAAACTCCTCCCTCATTCACCCTTCTTCAAGAGCTCTACAATTTGAGAACTGATAGAGTCAGAGTCAACTGGCATAATGGCTGACCCTATCTTGATGATGCCAGTCTTAGCTCAGATGAGGGCCAGAGAGCAAATGATCTGTGGATAGGGATATTTGCCAAGAGCGGATATATAGGTCTTGAAAGGTATCCCTATGAACCATACATTCCACCTGAGGTCACAGTCTTACCTTTAACATTCTGAACACCTCTAACCTTGTCAACAAAAGGATATATCCCTCAGCCCTTAACCCGGGCTAAAGAATTAGTGAAGATACTTGAGAAGATCTCTGATCCTCAACTAACTTATCAAAAATGATAATAATGTCTGCTTTGAATGAGTGTTGTATTGGAGATCTTTCCTCAACTCCTCAGCCTGACATTCAAGATGCTCTGTAATCTTCTCAGAACTGCACTGATCCACATAGTCTAAAATCTAATCATCCCAAATGATTCCAGTTTTTACGCTTTCAGTAGTTTGCAACAAATATTTATCCACGTAATAAAACATGTCATTATCCGAATCTGTAATCATTGCCTTGTATTCCATGAAACAGATCCACCAGAATTTACTGTTGTTGGACATTGCGATTATTTCTAAGTTTTCACAATGATAAATAATAAAGCAATAAACAATAGAATTAAATCTATGGATACATCCTGATTAGACAATGAGGTACAGTCCTTAAAACTTCTTATCCCCCTTGATGAAATCATCAGGTCATCTGGATTTAAATATCATTTCTACACTGATAACTCCCCAATTTATACACTCAGCCCATGTCTTCTATTGTCTTCCAGAATTATGTAATTTACTGCCTCCTGCTATACCTCAGCCTTGGAAGCCTAATAAGCAATTCAAAATTCATGTGTCCACAACTACTCTTGCTTTTTCAGCAAAATGCACTACGACAGACTCCTTTCTGTATCAGTAAGTTCATTCATTCTTCTAGTTGCTCCACTCAAACTTAAGAGTAATTCCTGCCTCTTCTTCATCACAGCCTAGGACACGCTATCAGCCCTATCTTCAAACTATATCCCTAATGCACCAGAACTGCCATCACTCTAACATAAGACACTGTCATCTCCCTACTAAAGTCTTCCTGCTTTTCCCCCAACACAGCCTGTTCTCAACACAGCAACCAGAATGATCCAGAACAGTTTGTTTTCCTCTGCTGAAAACAATCTGATGATGTGAGGATACTAGGGCTTTCCATCTCATTCAGTGTAGCTACACTGATCTTGGCATTTTCATAATTAATTGGTCAGGCACAGTTCCTTCTCAGGGACTTTGCAGCAGCCTTGTCTCCTACTTGGAATACTGTTAGAAATCTCCACGGCCAGCTGCCCCCCACCCCCTTCAGATCTTTGCTCCACAAAATACCTTCCTGAAACATCCTATATATATTTTTTTAATTTTTTAAAAATATTTTTATTTATTGCTAGGAGAGAGAGAGAGAGAGCGTGAGCAGGGGAGGGTCAGAGAGAGAGGGAGTGACAGACTCTGAAACAGGCTCAGGCTCTGAGCTGGCAGTCAGCACAGAGCCCGACGCGGGGCTCGAACCCAAGAACCGCGAGATCATGACCCAAGCAAAAGTTGGATGCTTAACCGACTAAGCCACCCAGGTGCCCCAATATTTTTAAATTTTTAAGTGTATGTATTTTGAGAGATGGAGAGAGCAGAGGAGGGGCAGAGACAGAGGGAGAGAGAGAATCCCGGGCAGGCTCCGTGCTGTCCTGATGCGGGACTCGAACTCAGGAATTGTGAGATCATGGCCTGAGCCAAAACCAAGAGTCGGACTCTTAACCGACTGAGACACCCAGGCTCCCCTTGAAGCACCCTATTTTAAACAAAGACCCCTGTCTCTTGTCCCACTCTGTTTTTCACAGTGAAATATAAGCATCACATATACCGTATATTTTACTAATTTATTTTTTGCATTCTGTTTCCCCACTAGGTTGTAATTTCATGATGACAGGAATTTTTGCCTATTTTGATCACTGTTGTATCCCCAGCACCTGTACGAAATGATCATGCTCTAATAACATCACATTTATCTTCTTTATATCTCACATTTACAATGTTCAATCTTCTTATGTATCTGGCCAATGTCTGTCTCTCTGGTTAAAATGGAGACTTCATGTAAGCCTTCAAATATATTTGTTGATTGAATGAATATTTAAGTCTTTTCATATTATAAAATACATCAAAATGTATGCAGGTTTTTTTTTTAAATTTTGAGAGAGAGAGCATGTGAGTACGGGAGGGGCAGAGAGGGTGGGAGAGAAAGAGAATCCCAAGTAGGCTCTGCACAAATGTGGGACTAGACTTCGCAAACTGTTAGATCATGACATGAGCCAAAATCAAGAGTTGGACCCTTACCCGGCTGAGTCACTCAGGTGCCCCCAAAATGTATGCAGGTATTAAACTTCATTCAAATGGACACACTTAGTCTGGTAGCTTTCTTCCCCCCTTCCTGCCTTTGGAGGGCTTTTTAAAAAAATTGTATCATTTATTTATTTAAAAAAAATTTTAATGTTTTTTTAAATTTATTTCTGAGAGAGAGAGAGACAGTGTGAGCAGGGGAGGATCAGATAAAGAGGGAGGTACAGAATCTGAAACAGGCTCCAGGCTCTGAGCTCTCAGCACAGAGCCCGACGTGGGGCTCAAGCCCACGAACTGTGAGATCATGACCTGAGCCGAAGTTGGACGCCCAACTGACTGAGCCACCCAGGCGCCCCTATTTATTTTTTATAACAACTTTAATTACATAAAATTAAAATACAAGTCTACCATTTAAACTATACACAGTGCCCACCTGTCCAGCCCTGGGCAACCCCTATTTCATATTTCTAGAGACTTGCATCCTTGGGACATTTCATATATGTGGGATCATACCACATGTAGCCTTTTGTGACTGGCTTGTGACTTTCTTAGCATAATGGTTTTTTTTTCTTAATGTTATATTTATTTCTAGGAGAGAGAGAGAGAGAGACAGCGCAAGCAGGGGAGGGTCAGAGAGAGGGAGTCACAGACTGAAACAGGCTCCAGGCTCTGAGCTGGCAGTCAGCACAGAGCCCGACGCGGGGCTCAAACCCACGAACTGCGAGATCATGACCTAAGCCGTTGGACGCTTAACCAACTAAGCCACCCAGGCGCCCCTTTAGCATAATGTTTTCAAGGATCATCTTTGTTGTGTGTGGATCAGTACGTCATTTGCTTTTGTTGCTATATTATGAAGTCATTGAGAAACTAAAATGGCATTAATTTTCAAGCTAAAGCCTGAGAGTTTTGGGGCGCCTGTGTGGCTCAGTTGGTTGGGCGTCTGACTTTGGCTCAGGTCATGATCTCGTGGTTCACGGGTTCGAGTCCCGTGTTGGGCTGTGCTGACAGCTAGCTCAGAGCCTGCAGCCTGCTTCATGGATTCTTTCTCCCCCTCTCTCTCCCTCTCTGCCCCTCCCCTGCTCATATTCTCTCTCTCTCTCTCTCTCTTAAAAATAAATAAAACATTAAAAAAATAAAGTCTGGGAGTTTCAACCCTTCCTCAGTGATATGCCACAACCAGACCCATAAATTCTATTGTATTCATAGACCACATCATTTATCCATTAATTGATAGACACTTAAGTTACTGTCTTTTTTGCCTATTCGCAGTAACGCTGCTCATCTACAAGATTTTGAATGGATATCTGTTTTCATTTCTCTTCAACTCTATGTTTAACCTTTTGAGGAATTGTAGTACTGTTTTCCAAAGGAACTGCATGTAGGGGGCCCATGGAAGGTGGCCTCAAAATGTACCACAGTGGCATACTGATTGTTTCAAATTAAAGCCACTTAAAAAACAGCCAGTGCAAGGGCACTCAGACCCTTCTGTGTCCTCCTGAAAGGAAGAAACGAATCTCCCATGTGAAAGGTGCCTTTCCTGTACCAGGAGCTAAAGAGAAATTCTTATCACGAGAGGTAGGGAATTTAGAGTGGAGGAGGTTTTAGAAACAACCCTTGTTACTTCTTACTAACTTCTTACCACAGCCCAGGTTCTGTTTAGAATTCCTTACTAACTGACACACCTCAAAACAGCATTCCTTTGTCCTGTCAGTTCGGGAAAGATTTATTGTCTCTTTCTCTAAAAAGCATAGAGGCTGCCTGCCTCGGTCATTTCTTCGGGTCTCAAGTTCATTATTGGGCCTCCGCGCGCCAACTTCCCTTTCTTTTCCTGGTTAATCTGTCTCCTGTTAATTTCATTCGTAGGCCAGCTGGAAAACCCTGAAGGGTACAAGGAAATAAGTTTTCCTGTCCTATATGCACATTCTACTTTCCCTCAGCAATGTGCGACACCTCCCAATTTTTCATAGCAAAAGAGTTGTGCTGCTATAAATCTTCCACCATCAGGCATGTGAAAGTTCCTGTGCCCCTGGACACCCACGAACCCGGCGTGATATAATTTATCTTAATTTGACGATTTTATAGCAAAAAAAATATTACTCTGTTGTTTTAATTTGCATTCATTTAATTACTAGTGAGTTACACATGCTTTCATGTTTTAAGTTATTTACTTAAAGGCTTTCTGAAATTATTCCCCTGTCATTTGTCACTTTTCCTTTGTTGGGTTATTGTGAACTAACTTGTTAGAGTTTTTTGGGTTCCTGGGTGGCTCAGTCGGTTAAGTATTGGACTTCAGCGCAGGCCATGATCTCACAGTTCGTTGGTTTGAGCCCAGAGTCAGGCTCTGTGCTGACAGCTCAGAGCCTAGAGCCTGCTTTGGATTCTGTTGTCTCCCTCTCTCTGTCCCTCCCGACTCTGCTTCATGCTCTCCTCTGTCTCTCAAAAATAAACAAACGTTAAAATAAAAATTTTTAAAGAACTCAGTTTTTCTATAGTAAAAAGAAAAAGAACTCTAAGTCATTTATAAGTATTTTTCTCCTTTTGGTGGAAAACAAATTCTTACTTTTTAAATAATTTGAAATTTATACTGTGATGATGTCCTGGGCATATTCAAATAGCATACTTAGAAAGTCACCTTTAACTTATGTATTCTTCTCATGTTCTTTCCTTAACTTTAACTTTTTTATTCTGAATGGAACCAGTGTTGATTTACAGTCTGAAGTAGGGATCTGTTTTTGCTATCAACTAAGATTTTCAAAAGTTGTAAAAGAGAGGAGACAAAAGAAATTTTCAGTTTAACTCTTAGTAAATAAGAAAATGTAATGAGCCAGGGCACACTGTACTCAATACAGTAATCTCAATTCAACCAAATATGCACACAATGCTTTAGGAAGATGGATTTCAACTTCACCAAAGCAAACGAAGTGCCAAGTATTAGTAATAGTGGCTGTCGGCCGATTTGAATAATGTCACAACCAGATAGAAGTTAAAATCCCAGAGATGCATTTTAGCAATATCGAAAATTAAGAGTTTGTCCTAAATGATCAAACATATTTTAAATCTCCATAGGCTTCAAAGAAAGAAAATTACAATTTTTAGTTGGAAAATAATCCCAAGAGCATGCAATAAAATTGACATTTCTATATAATATTGGTGGTGATGTTTAGTTGTATACTCTATTCTGAAACCAAACTAGCAACAATGTATTGAGAGCTTCAGTTTTGTTTTTTCAAAGCTTATTTATTTTTGAGAGACAGAGAGACAAAGCTCAAGCAGGGGAAGAGCAGAGAGAGAGGGAGACACAGAATCTGAAGCAGGCTCCAGGCTCTGAGCTGTCAGCACAGAGCCGGACACGGGGCTTGAACCCACCAACCGTGAGATCGTGACTTGAGCCGAAGTCAGATGCTTAACTGACTGAGCCACCCAGGCACCCTGAGCTTCAGATAGATGCATACATCATTCCATCTAAATGGAATCATCTATTTCCTAGACAAATATTGAATGAGTACCTACCATGTGTAGGACTCTCTGCTAAGGCCTGGGAATATGGTGACCCCTGCCTTTGTGGACCTTACATTCTAACTAGGAAAGAAGTAGAGAGAACAGACATTAAGTGATCACACAGATGATTTTATAATTACAGTAGTAATGTGTTACCATAGAAAATTACAGTGTTAGGACAACCTATTAGAGAGGTGCCTGATCTATGCTTGGAGGCCAGGGAAGTCTTAGCAGGAGAAATGACATAGAAATCGGGATCTGAGCAAAGACAAGGTGAGCAAAGTGCAGATGAAGGGCACCTGTGAGTACAGCCCAGAGGACTGAGGCAAGTTATGAACAGAAAGGAACACATAATGAGGAATGCCCTTTATGTGGGATAAGCAGAGTAAATCAGGCCTATGTGGGAATGATGATCATATCTGAAATAAATTACCAAGGGACACATTCTTTATCACATTGGAAGTGTCTTATCATAATATGATAATGTAATGTGTCTGGATTGTAACTCTCCATAAACTGGGTATGCAGAAACACATGGCATCTGGAATGCTTAACATGTCATGGAATCTGTTTTATTTTATTTTATTTTTTTTAATGTTTTATTTATTTCTGAGAGAGAGACACACACACAGTGTGAGCAGGGGAGGGTCAGAGAGAGAGGGAGACACAGAATCTGAAGCAGGCTCCAGGCTCTGAGCTGGCTATCAGCACAGAGCCCGACGCGGGGCTTGAACCCACGAACTGCGAGATCATGACCTGAGCCGAAGTCGGACACTTAACCAACTGAGCCACCCAGGTGCCCCATGGAATCTGTTTTAGAAACAACCTGGTAAAAATGCTGTGTCACAGTTGAAAGAGGACTCTAACTCCATTTTGATCTCAGTCTGTACTTTCAAATTAAGTTCTTTCCAGCTTATCTCTTTTTTTTAAATGTTCACTCATTTTTCAGAGACAGAGAGAGAGAGAAAGTGCAGGGTAGGGGCAGAGAGAGGGAGACAAAAGATCTGAAATGGGCTCTGCGCAGAGAGCAGAGAGCTCCATGTGGGGCTCAAACTCATGAACCGTGAGATCATGACCCAAGCCAGAGTTGGATGCTTAAGCAACTGAGCCACCCAGGGGTCCTCCAGCTTATCTCTTAACTCGGGCCAAACACTGGGTGGGGAAAACATCCAGTGCTGGGGACCAAAAGTACCCTGGCAGGTAACACTGGCTGTCCTGAGCCTGAAAGCCCTCGCCCATGATTGACCCCAAGGGGATGATCAACCTGAACTTTTCTACCTGCTTGCAGGTACTCACTGACCACTGTCCCACATTTTCTTTATACAAATCCAGGAGTGTTTTCAGCACTGTGCAGAAAGTCTTTGAGACATTTGTCCGCTGTGTCCTTGGTGTTGGCCATACTGGAATGAATTCCCTTCTGGGTTCACCACCACTGTTCTCTCTGCCTTTGGATTTTGTTGGCAGCAAGTGGCTGAATCTGGTCTGTTTGGGACGCATGGAGCCAGATGCTCTTGCACCCTGTGCCCCAGGTCCATAGTGCAGAATATTGAACATGGTTCCTGATGATTCCCATACATGCTGGCTTATCAACCACTCCTCTCTTGTCTTTCCTATGATGTTCCTCGCACTGCATGCCTTTTCCCCTCTCTTTTTGTCTCTCTTTCATTAGTGAACAGCGTTACTGTCTTCTTAAAGAATCTGCTATCTTACACATTTGGCTCCCAGATGACCTCCTTTACCCTGACCTCTCCGAAGCTTGTCATGTTGAATCCTTAATTATCTTTCTCTTCTCCTCACCTTCCAATCTAGTTGAGGTTTAATGGGATGGAGGCGAAGTGTTGCATACTTGCTCTGAAGTCATCACACTCTATCTGTTCTCAATTACTGGTAGAGAGTCTACTATTCTCCTAGGGCCTTAACACCATGCTTCAAGTATGTGGTGCTCTGTCAAACGGGAAGTCAGCGGTGATTACAGTTCACATATGAGGTGAGAAATATCATAGAAATGGAGCTGGAGAGACGCATTCAGAATCATTTGGCCTAATGCCCTCAAGAAGTGCCATCATGGCCCCTATTTCCTAAGCCTGCCCCCCATCCTCTCTGACCTTGCCTTTAGGAACTCTGTTTGCTCTCTGAGCTTCCGTCGCTTGGCATTAACTGCTCGCTACTGTGAATAAGGCTGTGCACTTCTTATCTCTGCTGCCCTTAAAGGATGTTGAATGCGTGGCCATGTGCTCATCATTGTGTTCCCCAGTGCCCAGCCAAGCACCTGAACTGTAATAAAGACACAATAACTATGTGTTGAACAGTTAAATGCTGTTAGTGTGAAACACCAGGCACTGAAAACAGAACCCTGCAAAAGTCCCAGCAAGCAGCAGACAGCCTTTGCAGCGCTGCACTGGGTCCACCAGCCATGCCCGTGTCGTGTTATCAGGGAGGTTACCAGATGAGAGTCAAAGGCAGAGCACTACTTCTCTGCAGATAATGCCAGGGGTCATGGTCATGCATGACAAATTCTTCAGGTCACAATGTGAAGTTCCCTGGCCCTCAGATGCACAAGGCATCTTTTGCATCTGTTATCTCTCAGTGTGCCTAATCACTGTTGATTGACAAGTGCTTGTGTGTGTGTGTGTGTGTGTGTGTGTGTGTGTGTGTGTTTGCTTTTTCTTTTTTAGTTTTAATTTACCAAGAATGGGGGGGGGGTATCTGCATATATTTTGAGGGTTTTAAGTAGGCAGATGACTCACTGTGAAGAAGCTTGTTTGAGGAGTTGCAAACACTTGAGCAATGACACGTCACCATCCCTGGAGGCCCACATATGGTGGAGGATTTGATACGACAGGCACAATAGAATTACAGTCATCACAGGGCTGCATCAACAGGACTGGGAGTGTCAATGCCATATGACACAGGGCACAAGAGCCCAAGTTCCATGCATGGTGTGGTTCTGACTTCACAGTAATTGCTATCCAATGTCTTGCTTACCAAGGCAAGTACTAGGGATTATAGTCTGAAGCCTAATGAATCCTCACAGTGTTGCTTTGAGATATCATCTAAAACACAAAGGAAGCAGGGCACCTGGCCGCATCAGTCAGTTAAGCCTCCAACTTTGGCTCAGGTCACGATCTCATGGTTCATAAGTTCAAGCCCCCCATAGGACTGCCTGCCGTCAGTGCGAAGCCTGCTTTGGATCCTCTGTCCTCCCCCCACCCCGCACCCTTCCCTTGCTCACACGGGTACATGCTCTCTCTCAACAATAAACAAACATTTAAAAAAACAAAGGAAGAAAAGTAATTGTGCAAATGTCTGAAAATCAGTTGCTCACAATATTAGGCAAGGAAAACAGTATGGTCACTGCATGTGCTGGTGTGCCAGGGCCATGTCTTGGCTTCTTATTTCTGGAAAAAAATATATGTATATTTATTCCCTGTGGGATAAAGTACATGGTGAGATATTCAGATGCTCCCTAATACCAGGGCATGAATGTTCGATGTCAAGAGAAAGTCTGAGAGTTTCATGAAGCATATGTTAGGTACGGTACTTGTCAATACTTAGGAGACTCCAGAATCTTTGTGTGTAGGGTTGCATAGAAGGAAAAAGAAAATTTAAAGGTCAGGTTTTTATAGAAAACACTATACATTGAAAATTGTCTACCTGAGGTATCCTGTCATCTGTTTTTATTACACATAAGACATGGAAAGAGAAGGGAATATACAGGGGAGAAAATGAAGTGAGATTGACATAAAGAAATCATATATATATTTATTATATATTTTTTAATTTTTATTTTAGAGAGAGAGAGCACAAGCAGAGGAGGGGCAGAGTGAGAAGGAGACACAGAACCTGAAGCAGGCTTGAGGCTCTGAGCTGTCAGCACAGAGCCTGATGTGGGGCTTGAACCCATGAACTATGAGATCATGACCTGAGCTGAAGTGGGGCACTTAACCGACTGAGACACCCAGGTGCCCCAGAGAGAGAGAGAATCTTAAGCAGGTTCCATGCTCAGTGTTGAGCCGGATGCAGGATTTGATCCCATGACCCTGAGACCATGACCTGAGTCGAAATCAAGAGTTGGCCGCTTAACTGACTGAGCAAGCCAGGTGCCTTTATGTATATTTTAAATATGTGTATGTGGCGTTTCTGGGCATACATTAGTATAAACTGACACTTTACAGAATGTTATCTAACAAATTAAATGAAAAAACAAGACTAATAATTAGCACATGGGATGTGCATTTACAAGGAGATACTGCTAAAATGCTTCAGAAAAAGGCAGTCCCTTCAGAACATTAACAGGACAAAGTTCTTTATATTAACAATTTACGTAGCATATCCTTCATGGATAATCCAAAAGGAAGCTTTGATTCAACTCATCTGGAATTATAAAATTCCATTGATGGAAACTTAATCCACAATGTGCTGAATGATATTTCTGCAGCAAGTATTGTGAAGACATTCTTACAGTCCACATCCATAGTTTGCTCAGGTTGTCCATAAAAAATAGCTACTGTATTTTATTTTTATTTAACAATTATTTAATACTCACTATGTCTCAGGCGTTGTTCTCTATGCTTTACAAATATGAATGCAACTAATCATTACAACCACTCTCTGAAGTAGATACTGTTATCATCCAGGACTTACAGATGAAGGCACTAAAGCCGAGACTGATTTTAAAATAACTTGCTCAGAGTCACAGAACTGGTTAATGGCTGAGGCAGGAGCCAAATGCAGGCAGTCTGGATCAGGTTGAGGACTCTTCGCCACCATTAAGGCCTCATATTGTATTCAACTATCATTTGCTGTTCAAAGCGGAATGAAAAAGTGAATCTTCAAATCTCTGCACCTGCACTTCCTGCCTGTGAGACCTGGTGTGAGATGATTAGCAACAAGCCTTGAATGTTTGACTAGATAAAATATTAATTCCTACCACCCAATCTCAATTTTTGTTTGGGGTGGCTGGTTGCCATTTGGGGAAAATGTCAAAGCTTTATATCCTTTTATCTGAAGATACAAGTAGTTGTGATTTTTTTTAAGACTAAGTAAACACACACTGGTGTTGAGGATGCTCAGCTAATGAGTATGCTGTTTCTTTTATCTACTCTCTTTATGAGGCTGCCTCCTGGTCATCAGCTCACCAGGGACTTCCTCAGAGAGGCGGTTCCTAAGTCCCTCTCTGAAAACCTCCTACACACACACACACACACACACAAAATGTGTGTGTGTGAGAGTGGGGGAGGGGCAGAGAAAGAGAGAGGGAGAGAGAGAATCCCAAGCAGGCCCTGCTCTGTCAGCACAGAGACCAATGCGGGGCTCGCATCCACAAACTGTGAGCTCATGACCTGAGCCAAAACCAAGAGTCAGGCGCTCAACCAACTGAGCCACCCAGGTGCCCTAGTCGATGGGTTTCTGAACGATGGAATGAGAAGACTGGCAAGTAGAATTTCATGAAGCAATGCTCGCACTCACTGGAATCAATAAAGGAGCCAGCGCAGGGAGAGATGGGGGTGCTGGGGAACACAAAGGTCCCTGTTGAATCAAGAGTGCCTAAGCATTCATTCTCTTCATGATTTCACACTCAATCCTGGGAACATGGGGGAAATGGTTCAAGTTACTTTCCAGGGAAAGAGAAACCCCACGGTTGCTAAATCAGAAACACTGAAGATTTACTAATCTCTAAAAGACAGGACATCCCTCTTGCTAACTTTTCTATTTTATCCTTCAGCTTAAATATGTTTCTGTTCAGTGGAGGACAGGTAGTCGCCATCTTTCTTTTAATAGTCCCGGAGCGGTTTACTATCCATCATAGAAATCTGACCATTCTTCTTTCCAGCCTGAATGATTTCGGCTCACCCTTCTTTCTTACATTTCATTTTGAGGAATTCTGTAATCATCGTTGTGCCTTCTCTATTGATTTTCATGTTGGGGCTCTGGAAAATGGAAGCAAGGACAGTGTAGCCACTGTCGGCCTGTGTGGGCCTGTTAATCTTTGAGAATTCTTGGATTTGCAGCATTTGCACCTCCAAGCCTCCTTGCAAATGAGCAGTTCACAGCCAGCATCCATTTGCACTGTTTGCTCTGAACGTTATTTCAGTAGCTTCTTAACAATATGGTCCTCCTGAATTTCTCACTCTGTGGGCTTGGTATCTCTGGGATTAACAGACTGTGACTCCCCTTATGCGCTCTCTTGGGGCTAGGAACCCTGAGCAAACATTTGTTTTTCAGATTTACTCTGCTCCTTGGAGACAGTCGGAACTGATTTTTTTTCTTTTCCTCCCAGCAATCATTTACTACCTTTCTTCATATATAATCAGTCTTCTCTATAAGATAGTGAAAACAGAGTGGAGTTTGCATGCCATTAACTCCACAGTTGCAAGTTCCTCTCCCTCGCACTTCCTTCTCTGATTTAAGTCAGCCATCTTGAATGATAGCGAGGTGTTCCAAGAAAGGACTGCCTTGAGCAAGAAGGGAGGGGTGTATTTATAGGACAGAAGAGCCATCGTATGAGAAAGAGGCATGACTAAGTGTATCTGATCAGTGGAAGGGGAGAAAACCTTTTTCATTTTTTGTTTATAAGGATATTGGAGACTTTATTAGAACCTACGTTTTAACCTTTCCTATCATTAGGAAAGACATCCTAAGTAGAAAATACATAATATTTGTGACAACTGGAAATGGAAGAAAGATTTGCAGTACATGAGGAAGCGTTTGCACCTCCAGAATAAACAAAAGACCTGGCAAGGCTCTTAGTCTGACCACCTCCAATTATTTTTTTCATACCAAAAGAACAACTGTGAAGTTGGCTTTTAATTTTAAATAGATCAGGCTTGGGATGGGTGTATGTAGAAATAGTTTTATACCATGGCAAAGTGTTGAATCATGTTGTCTGCCATTCTATTATCTCTTAAAAATCATTTTCACTTAACATGGAGTTAATTAACACGTCATTATTGATTACCTACTATACACTGAGCATGATTTCAGGTTCCGAGGCACAGCAATAAACAAAATGGTCAAAATTCCACTCTCATTCTTGTGGAAAAAGACAACGAATATAAGAAAAAAATTAATAGGGGATGTCCAAATATGATAAGTCCTGTGCAATAATAAGTAGAAGCAAGAAGGATCAGGAGTGTATGGGTGGGAGCAGAGAGATGGAGGCTGCAATTTTAATTAGGGTGTTCAGGGGCGGGGGGGAGGGGGACACCCGGGTAGCTCAGTTAAGCTTCCGACTTTGGCTTCTGATCTCGAGATTTGTGAGTTTGAGCCCCGCATCAGGGTCTGTGCTGACAGCTCAGAGCCTGGAGCCTGCTTGGGATTTTGTGCCTCCCTCTCTGCCCCTCCCCCACTCATGCTCGCTCGCTCGCTCTCTCTCTCTCTCTCTCTCTCCCTCTCCCTCTCCCTCTCCCTCTCTCTCAAAAATAAAATAAACATTAAAAGCTTAAAAAAATAGAAATAATATGGGTCAATTTAATTAGGGTGTTCGGAGTAGTCCAAGAAACATTTGGACAAAGACATGATGGAGATGAGGGAGGAGTCAAGTGGCGGCTCACTGGGGAAGGAATATTCCAGGCAGAGGGCACCACTAAAAAAAGGTGCTAAGGCTGGAGCTTGCCTGGCATATTCAGGGAAGCAAAGCACAGTGAACGAATGGGAGAGAATTCGAAAAGGCGTTCAGAGTGGTAACAGAAAGCTGTGGGAGTGAGGGGAGGCGGGACCAGCCCAGCACAGGCTTCCTGGTAAACTTGCAAATTCAAATGCACACAGCTGGCTGGAAAGCCTGCCCTCTGCACACTCTGGCCTGATCTGGGAGGAGGCTTTCTGCCTAGACACAAGCTCATAGCATTGCTTTGACTTAAACACTGCAATTTTTTGGAATGGGTCTTCGTCAGCAGAGTCTTCAAGAACTGTGTATTGCACCAAAAATGATCAGACCAGCTAAAAATCTAACTGCTCTTCATTAAATAACCTAAAACTTCTTCTTATTCTATCCCTGGGGAAAAACAAAACAAAACAAAACAAAACAAAAACAGCAGCAGCCAAAGTAGTAACTACAACCACCGTAAAACTGTGTCACTTAGAAGGCTCACATATTAAGCTCTGCAATCACTTTATAGACACATTTCTTGAAGAGACATTTTTCGGGGCACTGGGTCACTGAGGGCTAGTTTTGATGGAATAGATGTAAGAGCAGAAGACAAACGGGCTTGTGCGATACTGCTGAAGGAATATAAAGACAATGTCTGAACGGTCAGAGGCGCTAAACAACTTTGTCAGTTTTGAATCCTGCCTTCAGGTGGAACATCTGACTCTCAAATGGTCTCAGTTAATAACTTGGTCATGACAGCATGAAAATTCGTTAAGCTTTGCTGATCACTTAATCATTTTGCCAAATGGTTTCTCAATCTTCCCTTTATATTAGGCCTCTAAGCTGAAACGTATATGAAAACTACTCATCAGATTTGAGTTGGATCAGGGACTCAGTCCTGATTACGATGGCGGTGGAAAGGTGAAATGGAAAGAGAAGCAAGTCTTCATTTTTACGTTGACACAGGAAGCCCCAAAGCGGAAAAGTTCCAGCTGAAAAGATGATCTTTGCAGTCAAGTGACTTGACACGAAAGGAAATTGTGAGAGCGACGCTAGGGTCAGAAGGCCTGACACAGAACATGGGTTCACATGTCCAAGAGGTGCTCAAACTGGCTGATTACCTGGCTTGTCATCTCATCATTTATGTTAGACAATGTTGAGCTTTACTTGAGCCCACTGCACTTGGAAAACATGCAGATTAAGAAATCCCTTGCCCCTTTTGCATTCCAGAAAAGGGGTACTGAAAAGAACCACCTGGTCCCCGCGGGACTTAGGTAAAACTCAGAGATGATGCCCTTGTTTTACCAGGGCCAGGCCAGACACAGATTTACCAAATTCCCATGTGTTGTTTTATAAAAGTATAGCTGAACTGTTTGTTTGTAGCCACTGGCCAGTCTAGACAATCTACCTGCTGATCGGACTTGATCAAACTTTAATTTTCTCTTCTTCCCCCCCGGCCAAAGAATTGTATCTACCCTCAGCCAGCACCGGAACCATCCATCCTTAAGGATCTCTCTTAAGGATAGGGTAACCCTGACCCAAAGGAAAAACATTTCCTGTGCAACTGTGTAATCATGCTACCTACTCTTCCCACTCCACCATATCTGGTTCGCCCTAACCTTGTTTATCCTTTCCTATGAAAGAAAATTCCTTTCTACCTTGTTTTGGAAACATTTGCAGACCCGTGTTTGGAGTGCCTTCTCTACTTCAATAGTCTCCCTCCTCTTGTATTAAAGTAATCAGCCTCTCACTACGGCAATAATCCTTTTGAACAAAGAATCTTCTGATGGATCTCCACATGTGACTTTTATTTGACACATCCCAACAAAAGGCAACAGAACTCTAAGACGTAAGATAGGAGAACACCACGATCTTTTTGGTGAATATCTAAAGTCCTGCCAATCCCTTACTAATTCACAGACTGATTTTATCAGCTGGCTTCTTGAGGGTAAATGGGTTTTAGAGGTGTGTGTATGTGTGTTTCCCGGCTCCCATACCTGTGCCTTTGGGTAGGATCAGGTACGGAAAGCTGGAATGAAAGCAATAAATGAAGCATCCATAGACTTCACTCTGGTCTGAATTTTAGTGTCCTCCCCCCAAATTGCATATGTTGAAATGCGAACCCCCAACGATGTTTATTTAGGAGGCGGGGCCTTTGGTCATGAGGGTGGAGTCTTCATGAAGAGAATCGGTGCCCTTCTAAGAGACTCCAGAGAGCTCCCTCGACCTTTCTACCATGCAAGGACACAGGAGGGCACCAGGTATGAACCAGGAAGTGGGCCCTCACCAGCCACCATACTGAAAATGCTGGGTCCTGATCTTGAACTTCCAGCCTTTAAAACTATGAGAAATAGGGGAGCCTGAGTGGTTCAGTTGGTTAAGGGTCTGGCTCTTGATTGTGGCTCATGTCATGACCCCAGAGTCGTGGGATCAAGCCCTGAGTTTGGCTCTGCGGCTGACAGCAAAGCACAGAGCCTGCCTGGGATTCCCTCTCTCTTCCACTCTCTCTGCCCCTCTTCCACTTGTGTTCCCATTCTCAAAATAAACAAACTTAAAACATTTTTAAATAACTATGAGAAGTAAATTTCTGTTGTTTATCAGCTCCCCAGCTTGTAGTATTTTGTTACAGAGGCACAAATGAATTAAGACAAACATGCTATTGGCTTCTAGATGTGTTAAAGAGCAAAAATTCAATGGAATAAAGTTGAAGACCTAATTGTCTTTATTAAGCAATGCATGAATGGAGCCACATCCCATCTAGCAAGTAGAGAAATGGTCCCAGTTGCACAAAATGGGAGGTTTTTATGGGCAGGAGAGTGGGGCAAGGAAGGCTTTAGCACAACCAAACAACAAAAAAGGATTGTTTCATCTCCTTTTGGGGTGGGGAAGGAACACTGGCTTTTTACCATGCAGAGGACTTCATTAGCACTGATTCAGACATTTTGGATCAGCAGCTAAACGGTCATTCCTGGGAGAGGTTAAAACTGTGATTAAGTCTTAGTTTGCTCTCATGAGAGACAAATGACTGTGTTTGTGGCTTGTTCCTTTTTCTAGAGCTAGGGGTTTCCCACACTGCACTCTGGGTGCCAGGAGGGGAAGGCTGTTGGGGTCAGACCTGCTGTGGGGGTCTTAGGGCCTCCGTGACATCCAGTTCTCCCAGAGTGCCTTCATCAGGGGACTGACCACTGCACCCCCGGAAGACAAGGCTAAGAAGTTCCTGTGACCTCTGGCCTCAAGGGAACAGGCAAATCTGCTTTGGAGTGTGGTAGAAATGGGCATCCCTGTGAGTCCCTCAGAAGTCCCCACCGGTGGCCTACTTCATCCGGAGTCCCAGACCTGGATCAAGTTCAAGGTACCTAGAGGCTGAGTCACAGTGGCTCACCTTGTTTCTTTTCAACAGGTGTTAATGACCCCTCCTGTCACATCTCAGACCCGGAGAAACTCAGATGCTGAGAGAACAGAGTTTAGGCTTTCCTCTTTTTTTCCAGGAAGTAAATGCAGAGTTATTTTGTTTAGAATTTAACATATATTTAATTTGTTTAGTAATTAAGCACTTAACATAGCATAGCCTTTTTTTTTTCAATAGAATTTTGAGCCATTTTTGCGCTAATTGTGGTTTAAAAAAACACCAGTGTCTCTAATTTATCTAATTTACCCAATTAAGGATTACACTGCAAAATATTTTAGAGAATCGTTCAAATGATTTGTTGCAAATCACTTCCCAGGAAAAGATATGGCAATCCTATGATTTCGAAAAGAAGCCAGGTGTGTGGATATTGTGAATGCTATTTCTTTCATGAGCCTGTCTACCAACTTCAATTCATTTCAAGGGGTAAGAAAAATCAGTTATATCTCAGAGCCTTGCAATTCAAGCATCATGTCATTTTCTCCTGTTGTGCTTATGGTATCAAACTCTCTAAATCCACAAATCCGCTTTCATTTTTTGTGACGTTTGTTCTATTCTTTAGTTAATCTTCCACTTAGCACTTGTAATGTTCTTCTCTAGACTCCTGACGTTAATGCAGCCGAGTTTAAGAGCACACTTCAGCTCTCTGTCAAAGAGATTTCAAATATACTCATACGAGGGAGTGGATGTCCACCAATTTGCTTTCATTTGGGGAATTGTTATTTAACTTTGTAAACGATATCCCAGAAGTTAATGTAAGAAAAAAACATAAAGCAATACCCAGGAATGCCACGAGTTATGTGGCAATTAGGAAGAAATGTGATGTCAAAAGGTCGCTTAAGCAACCTAATTATCGGCCATGAAATGGGAATGTATCAAAATAGGTTAGAATCGATAAAATCAGTACTAGCACTAGGTTCATCCCCAAAGGACTGAAGCAAAGCTAAAATTAATTAAATACAAATAGTATATGAAAATAATTTGCATTTAAATAGTGTATGAAGGCTGACAAGGAAGGAACAGCCAAATCAATCAGTTCTCTTCCGCGAGGCTGGAACTCTTTATGCTACTATATATCTATGACACAGAAAACAAATAATTCCAGCAACAGAAACAGTTTGGCATTAAAGCTTTTTCCCTCATTGTTATTCTTTTTTTAAATGTTTATTTATTTTGAGAGAGAAAGAAGGGTGTGAGCAGGGGAGGGGCAGAGAGAGGAGGAGAGACTCTTAAGCAGGCTCCACACTTTCAGTACAGAGTCCAATGGGCAGCTTGGTCTCACAAACTGTGAGATCGTGACCTGAGCCAAAATCAAGTCAGATGCTTAATGATCTGAGCCACCCAGAATCTGCCTCCACCGCCGCTGCCTCCTCCTTAAGTTTCAGGTAGAAATGTATTTATTTATTTAAAATATAATTTTTTGTCAAGTTAGCTAACATACAGTGTATACAGTGTGCTATTGACTTTGGGAGTAGATTTCCATGATTCATCAATTAAATACAAAACCTAGTGCTCATCCTAACACATGCCCTCCTCAGTCCCCATCACCCATTTTTCCCTCCGCCGCAACTCTCCTCCACCATCAACCCTTGGTTTGTTCTCTGTATTCAAGAGTCTCTTCTTATTTGCCTCCCCCTCTGTTTGAAACTATTTTTCCCCCTTCCCTTCTCACATGGTCTTCTGTTAAGGTTCTAAAATTCCACATATGAGTGAGAACATATGGCATCTGTCTTTCTCTGACTGACTTATTTCACTTAGCACAATACCTTCCAGTTCCATCCATGTGGTTGCAAATGGAAAGATTTCATTCTTTCTCATTTTGAGTAATACTCCATTGTATATACACCACATCTTCTTTATCTATTGATGGACATTTGGGCTCTTCCATGATTTGGCTCTTGTTGAGAGTGCTGCTATAAACATTGGGGTACATGGGTCCCTATGAATCAGCACTCCTGTATCCCTTGGATAAATTCCTAATAGTGCTATTGCTGGCTCATAGGATAATTCCTCTTTCAATTTTTTAAGGAACATCCGCACCGTTTTCCAGAAGGGCTGCACCAGTCTGCATTCCCACCAACAGCACAAGAGGGTTCCCCTTTCTCCACATCCTCGCCAACATCTGTTGTTTCCTGAGTTGTTGATGTTAGCCACTCTGACAGGTGTGAGGTGGTATCTCACTGTGGTTTTGATTTGTATTTCCCTGATGATGAGTGATGTTGAGCATCTTTTCATATGTCTGTTAACCATCTGGGTGTCTTCTTAGGAAAAGTGTCTATCTCTTCCGTCCACTTCTTCACTGGATTATTTGGTGTTTGGGTGTTGAGTTTGCTAAGATATTTATAGATTTTGGATACTAACCCTTTATCTGATATGTCATTTGCAAATATCTTCTCCCATTCCGTCTGCTGCCTCTTAGTTTGGTTGATTGTTTCCTTTGCTGTGCAGAAGTGTTTTCTTTTCTTTTTAATCTCAATGAGGTTCCAACAGTTCATGTTTGCTTTATTTCCCTTGCCTTCAGAGACTTGTCGAGAAAGAAGTTACTGCTGCTGAGGTCTAAGAGATTGTTGCCTGTTTCTCCTCTAGGGTTTTGACAGTTTCCTGTCTCACATTTAGGTCTTTCATCCATTTTATTTTTGTGTATAGTGTAAGAAAATGGCCCAGTTTCTTTCTTCTGCATGTTGCTGTCCAGTTCTCCCAGAACCACTTGCTAAAGAGACTTTTTTCCATTGGATACTCTTTCCTGCTTTGTCAAAGATTAGTTGACCATACATTTGTGGGTCCATTCAATTCTGGATTCTCTATTCTATTCCATTGGTCTATATGTCCGTTTTTGTGCCAATACCTTACTGTCTGATGATTACAGCTTTGTAGTAGAGCTTTGTAAAGTCCGGGATTATGATGCCTCCTACCTTGGTTTTCTTTTTCTTTTTTTAAAAAAAAAATTTATGTTTATTTATTTTTAAGAGAAAGACAGAGAGAGAGAGAGAGAGAGAGAGAGAGAGAGAGAGAGAGAGAGAGAGAGAGAGAGAGAGAGAGGGAGAGGGGCAGAGAGAGAGACACAGAATCCGAAGCAGGCTCCAGGCTTTGAGCTGTCAGCACACAGCCTGACGTGGGGCTTGAACGCACAAAGTGGGAGATTATGACCTGAGTCGAAGTCAAACGTGCAACTGACTGAGCCACCTAGTGCCCCACTTCATAAATTGTCTATAGTTTTCAGCATACTGATCTTTTACCTCTTTCATTAGGGATATTCCTAGATATTTTATGGGTTTGGGTGCAATTGTAAATGGGATTGATTCCTTGATCTCCCTTCCTATTGCTTCATTGTTGGGTGTATAAAAATGCAACTGCTTTCTGTACATTGATTTTATATCCTGTGACTTTGCTGAATTCATGTATCACTTCTAGCAGTTTTTTGGTGGAGTCTTTGGGTTTTCCATGTAGAGTATCACATCATCTGAGAAAAGTGAAAGTTTGACTTTTTCTTTGCCAATTCTGATGCCTTTGATTTCCTTTCGTTTTCGATACCTGATGCTAGGACTTCCAGCACTATGTTAAACAACAGTGGTGAGAGTGGACATACCTGTCGTGCTCCTGATCTCACGGGGAAAGCTCTCAGTCTTTCCCCACTAAGGATGATATTAGCTGAGGGCTTTGCATAAATGGCTTTTATGATGCTAAGGTATGTTCCTTCTATCCTGACTTCCTTGTGGGTTTTTATTAAAAAACGATGCTGTATTTTCTCAAATTCTTTCTCTGCATCTATTGACAGGATAAAATGGTTCATATCCTTTCTTCTATTGATATGATGTAGCACGTTGATTGATTTGCGAATATTGAACCAGCCTGGCAGCCCAGGAATGAATTCCACTTAATCATGATGAATAATTCTTTTAGTATACTCTTGAATTCGATTTGCTAGTCTCTTCTTGAGAATTTTTGCATCCATGTTTATCAGGAATATTGGCCTGTAATTCTCCTTTTATGTGGGGTCTGACTTGGGAATCAAGGTAATGCTGGCTTCATAGAATGAGTCTGGAGTCTTTCCTTCTGTTATTTTTTTGGAACAGCTTAAGAAGAATAGACACTGATTCTGCTTTAAATGTCTGCAAGAATTCTCCTGGGAAGTTCTCTGGCCCACGACTCTTATTTGTTGGGGGATTTTTGATAACTGATTCAATTTCTTCACTGTTTACAGGTCTGTTCAAATTTTCTATTTTTTCCAGTTTGAGTTTTGGTAGTGTGTGGGTGTCTAGGAATTTGTCTATTTCTTCCAGATTGTCCAGTTTTTTTTGGCAAATAATTTTTCATAGTATTCCCTGATAACTGCTTGTATTTCTGTGGTGTTGGTTGTGATCTCTCCTCTTTCATTCATGATTTTATCTATTTGGGTTCTCTCTCTTTTCTTTTTGAGAAATCAGGCTGGGGTTTACCAATTTTGTTTATTCTTTCAAAAAAACCAACTCTTTGATTCATTGATCTGTTGTACTGGCTTTTTTTTTTCTTGTTCTATTTTGTTTATTTCTGCTCTAATCTTTATTATTTCTCTTCTTCTGCTGGTTTTGGGGTTTCTTTGCTGCTCTGCTTCTAGTTCCTGTAAGTTTGAGTTTGATTCTGTATTTGGGATTTTTCTTGTTTCTTGAGATAGGCCTGGATTGCAATGTATTTTCCTCTTAGGACTGCCTTTGCTATATCCCAAAGGATTTGGACTGTCATGTTTTTATTTTCATTTGCCTCCATATATTTTTAAAATTTCTTCTTTAATTGCCTGGTTGACCCATTCATTCGTTAGTATGATTTTCTTTAACCTCCATGCATTTGGAGGCTTTCCAGATTCTTTCTTGTGGTTGATTTCAAGTTTTATAGCACTGTGATCTGAACATATGCATGGTATGATTTCAGTTCTTTTATATTTATTGAGAGCTTTATTGTGATCTATTTTGGAGAATGTTCCATGTGCACTCGAGAAGAATGTATAGTCTGCTGCTTTTTGGTGAAAAGTTCTGAATATATCTGTCAAGTCCATCTGGTCCAATGTATCATTTAAGCCATTGGTTCTTTATTGATTTTCTGCCTATATGATCTGTCCATTAAAGTCCCCTGCAATTGCTGTATTCTTATCAATAAGATTGCTTATGTTTCTGATTGATTTATATATTTGTGTGCTTTCAACTTTGGGCATAAGCATTTAGAATTGTTAGCTTCCCTTGATGGATAGACCCCTTAATTATGATATAATGCTGCTCTACTTGTAGTGGCAGTTTGGACCTTCCACCAGGTGTGCTTTGATTTGTTCAATGAGGTAGCCCTGGGAAAAACTGAAAAAGGGGTGGTGGTGGTGGTGGAGGATGCCTCATCCCATACAGAGAGAAATGACAGGAGCAGGGAGGGTGGAAAAAGAATTGACCAGGCAGAGAATCAGAGAAACTATAAGGCTTAATCTAGAAAGCAAGAGAGAGGAAGATAAAGAAGAAGGAGATACAGAAGAGGTGTAAAAAGCATAGATTAAAAATGCCTGCTTAAACCAACAGCCAGAATAGAAGGGGAGGGGAAGGGAAAGAGGAGGGAAGGGAAGAAGGGGGAGGAGGAGGGAAGAGGAGGAGGAGGAGGAGGGGGAGGAGGAGGAGGAGGGGGAGGAGGAGGAGGAGGGGGAGGAGAAGAAGAAGAAGAAGAAGAAGAAGAAGAAGAAGAAGAAGAAGAAGAAGAAGAAGAAGAAGAAGAAGAAGAAGAAGAAGAAAAATTGATGAAAAATCAAATCAGAAAATGCAAAACCACTGGACCGATGTCTGACGGTGCCTTGGAACCTATGGCTGTGCTGGTCTGGAGGAGGAGGGCCCTCTGCCTCCCTCAGTCAGTGTCAGTCCCAATCTGGTAGGCCAGCAGTTACCAGGCACAGAGGGGCGGGGTTTCGTGTAAGTGGTCCCGCCTCCACTGGAGGCTGCTGTCCTGTTCTCTGCAGTTCCACCATGTTGGTGATGGGGAAAACAATGACAACACCCCAGTCTCTCCTCCCTGGACTGGGTGTCGCAAGCCACCCTGTTCAGGTGGTCCTCACGGTGCCACACAGGCCCAAGTGGGATGCTGTGTCCCGCTCCACAGCCTCC